>CAJPEV010001787.1:0-35945 GCA_905338385.1 Darwinula stevensoni | reverse complement strand
GGGGGGGGGGCATACATAGTAATCCAAAAGTGAGGTATGTCAAAGATGGGTCAAAAGGGCCTGACGAACTATATGTGTGCTTCAGCAACCTGTTAGCACACCATCGGCCAGTGAGCCCCATTTTTGACTGATTCGTGTGTCAACTAAGAGCCATTCATGATCCGGAATGCAATATTTGACAGGGTTTGCCGTTGATGCGCACTTCGTCTTTAACAACGTGAAACATGCCTTAATGCGTGACTATCCATTAATTAATATATATTTGTAAATCATTTCTACTTCTTGAAGCAAATTCATGAATTCAGATAGTTTCTTCTAGTTTTTTGTAAAGTTCTAGTTTTTGGTAAACTTGCTGTTCGCAAACAATATTGTTACGCAATTTTGAATACTATCTGCTTTAAAAACGTATTCATCTTCAGGAAAAAAAAAATTATTTACATTAACCCTAGACTCAGGGAGCATATGAATGATGGGGTTCGGAAAGAGACTACGTTCAACAGTACTTTCTCTTCCATAACAATCTAATTTCCAACGAGATCGCAGACCGAGATGGAGATACGAGGTCTGATCAAAAAGTTTCAGTACTTTTATTCGTAAACTTTATTTTTAATATGTACATTAAGATTAATTGTTTTCCCCTTCAAAGCATTCCCCCCCTCGATGCTATGCACTTATCCCAACGCTCCTGCAACTTCTGGAAGCAGTGCTGGAAGTCCTGGAGTGTAAGACACTTAAGCTGCCTCGTCGCATTTTCCTTGATGCTTGCAATGCCTTGAAACCTTTTCCATTTCATGTGAAATTTAATCTTGGGGAACAGGAAAAAGTCACACGTAGCCAGGTTCGGTGAATAGGGAGGGTGGGGCGACACAGGAATTTTTTTTTAAGCAAAAACTCTCCAATTGTGAGAGCAGTGTGGGCTGGAGCATTGTCTTGATGCAAAAAATCAGGCTTAAGTTTGGAAAAGTTGGGGCCGTTTTCTTCTATTTGACCTGTCTGAGAGAAATCTCAGACAGGTCAAAACATCTTTGCAGTAAAACTGGTTAACTGTCTGGCCTTGTGGGACAAACTCATGATGCATCAAGATCATGATGCATGATCGAAAATTCGACGAAGAGCACAGAGACGACCAGATTTCAACACTCGTGGTACGCAACTGGTTAACCCTAGCGCAAAGGAGGTTTCACCATGCGTGCGGTTAAACCTCCCACTCCCACCTACACTAGTCCAAGCCTCCTACCTAAAGCGGTTTATTTTTTAACAAGAAAGTACTGGAACTTTTTGATTATACCTCGTACAAAAAGCATCAATATATTTATCCAAAATAGCAGGGCATGATTACTGCAAAAGAAAATCTAGAATGAAATAAATAGAGCTGTCCTTCTTCGACGTGTGCTTCATTTAGATGAGATGTGGTATTGCATGAAAGCTTAGATAGTGCATAAGAAGTCACACTAGGTGGTAACGGCGTTGCCAATCTGAGCGGCGGACATTCATTATGCATACTCTTATTGTATACAGTATACCAGTGATTGACGACCAGAAATATTAGAAAATGGATGAAGCATGGAAATGGCGAGAAATAGTACTACTTTCGGTTTCCGTTTTTAGAACTTCATATTTATTCGGTTTGAAAAATTCTCACATAAGATGACCCAGAGAAAACAAACGGCATTCACAATCAGATCAAAGGCGGAAAAAATGGAGATTTTAAGGCAGATTCCAATGATCCCGCCGATGTTCTCCACCAGACCCTCCAGGCTCATCTTATGCATTTCAATTAAATGTGGAACCTCGCAAATCCTGATGCCACACCTCATTAAAGTACAAGTTCAAAATCTTAGGTTGACTATTTTCCTCATGGATACTTGTGCATTCTGGTTTCGTCGCGTTTTCTTCTTTGGGCAGAAGCAGAGAATTCAGGCAAGTAAGAGCTGGATCCGATAGAACCTTCTTCCAGAAGCAATTCTCCATACACTAGGAAATAATCGTTGCCAGAAAGAAGGATGTTTAGCGTTGAGTTCCATACGTATCCCCATGCGCCATTAAACAGGCACAACTATTCAACTAACTTTGGTGTAGCTGTTCTCTCCAGCGAGGTGTGCCTGGAAGCAAGGCTTCTCCTTACTCGATAGTTGAGACACGAATTCAGAACGAATTTAGACATCCATGGGAGAATCGGGATAAACAGTTGTCATTTCACCCCCGAAAGCGCCGACAATGTCCGAGAAAGGCTCACTCTGGTCGTGGATGTAAATCTCAATGCATAGCATCCCCTGTTCAAACATGCATTTGCGATGACGATAGAAAAGAAAAGAATCCGGAGTCTTTACGCCGAGGGGCCCATTACAAGTTCTTTAACGCAAGCTCTGACTGGCTTTTTCTTGTCCCAAAGTACTTTTAAGGTCCTCTTGTTCTTAAGGAGAAGATAAATCTTTTGAATGATGTTGCACACCATTTTCAATGGAATTGAAGAACTGCAACTAAAAATGGGAAGCACTTTACAGTTTTAAAGCAAGGCAAATACTTTACAATTTAATCTGTTATATAACCTTGGCCTATTTGTGATAAACATGAGGACAATCAGAACCACCCAATTCCTCTAATGATACCAGAAACCTTTCAAACATGCCGAGAGGTATGGCTCTGCTAGATGGAGGTAGAGGGAGATTCTTTTAGAATAATATAAATTCCAACTCACTCCATCGTCGAAGAGCGGAAGCGCCGAAAAATTGAACACAAATTTCTTGGTTCCAGCGTTTGGTTTACCTGTCACAATACTTTCATTGAAAGAAAGAATGAAGCATTTGTAATATGTGTTCAGTATTGAGGAATTTCGTCTACCTTGGTAATATGTTCTCTCGCGTCATTGCCTGCCTCGAACATGTAGAACGAACGGACTTTTCCAATGACGGCACTTCAGGACTCTAAACTAACGTTGTGAATCACTCCATATCGTTTCCCCGTTCGTGCTCGTTGTAATCGTTCAATTCGACTGTGTGTCATCGTAAGAACCTCCCTTGTAACAGACAACTCTCGGAAAAGATCCGCCCTCCTTGTCTTTCCAGAGGATTCTACATTTTCATTTTTCATTTTTTGCAAAGACGTTGCATTGATGGATGGCCAAGGGCAGAAAGTGAATGCTGGGAGCTTCAACCTATCAACTCGCTTGCTTTCGTATAAGGTCATGATGTTCTCCGTACTAAACTCATTAACCATTTCCACCAACTAAAATATTTTGGGATCAGATGCGTCATGAAGTTCATGCTGTGATGCAGTAATGAAGTGGAATTGCTACTTGTTTGAGAGCACGTGATGCAGATGTGATGATGACGATGCCCCTGAGGATCCTTTGAGGGAGGCTCCGAGTCTTCCATCTCGTTTAATTGGCTTCTTCTGAAAGCAATTGAGAAATTGTTCTCTCCTATGCAGGCAGCAGTATGATGCTCGAAAACCTTATATTTTCCGATTTTTTCCGTATCTCACCTTTTGAAAGATTTCCTGATTCCGCTACCTTCCCCCTTCTTGAATACTCACTTGCGTCGGAGAGACAAGCCTGTCGTTTTGTTTCCGTCGCGTCCTCCCTAAAATGTTGGAAAACTGTGCATTTCCGCAATCAATCCGTTGAATGGCATCACTTCATTTGTTGCTGCCTATTAATGCATTCGCAGGACGCAATACCATGGGGGACACTGGAAAAATCTTCGTCCTTCGCATTGCTACTTATGGAATTGAAATGTTTTTCTTCAAGTTCTCACGCTTTTTTTGTCAGTAATTAAACGTTTCATTTGTGTTTTACAAGTCACAATTGTACAAGTTCAGAGCGACTACAGCCTGGGGTTGATTTAGAGTCTGCTTGGATTTTCGATAGTAGAATTTATTGTCTCCATATTTCCGTGAAATAGTCAATAGAATATGGTGGAATTCAACGCGCATTAACCCACGCATTGATCGTTTGGATCGTAAACCAACGCACTTGAACCTGCTCCATGTGCTAATTAATAAACTGCCTTATTAATAATTTCATATTCTTTACAGAGGTCGTCTCCATTGATCACTGTGTGTCTTACTGAAAATCTATGGCTGAAATACAATTTTCTTCATCGTATCAAGTTATTTGAGTTGATGTAATATAATATAGCTATGGTAACCTTTACCGACTTGCACACCGCTATTTTTTTCCTTTAGCTCCTCAATTAGAGGAAATCGGAAGGAAGGGAAAGAAACGATGAAAGTACAGTGTCCTTCGTTCTTTGGTTGCAGTCACCCAGACGCTGGGATTATCCTTGAATTCATTCTGCTCACCTGTTTCCGTCCTGGGTTTTATTTGCCAGCTGTTCCATCTTGGCTCGTTCCATTTTCGCAGTCTCACTGTTTGGCTGCTGTTGGCACTCCAAAATCCACTTCTGCTATCGTTCTGTTGTCAGGGACTTTACTTTCTGTTGCATATAGAGCGATGCGCAAAGCGCTAATAAGTTGTGGACTATGATACAGAATTGTCACAGTCGGTATGATGGATGTCTTATCGCGGAGCAGGAACAATTTGCGACGCGATTATATTGATGGCCAGAAAATCGTCCATTATTTAGTATCAACCCATCTCCTTTCATTGTTCATCGTTCTCGAATCAGGTGATTCCACTCCACCATTTGGCTTCCTTTACATTACGCTTCCATGACTTTTATTAGCCGTGAAGAGATTCGTGTTCTTCTCCTATTTCAGAGCACTTGAACTTGAATAACTCAAGATCAATTCCATATGGTGCTTAACACCTTTCACAGATTAGAAAATTTCCTCTTAGATGTTGCTGTTGTACTTCAAGGAGAGATACTGATTACATGGAGCTATCAATGGGCAGGGTGGTACCCATTACCTTTTCCAACCCCTCCCAGCGACAAAATTCAGCTGCCTCATGATCCTTTCTGAGTGCTTCAACAGGAACGAAATTTGGCATACTTGTTCCTCTCTTAACACAGAATCGCTTCAGCAAATTCGATGCTCCATCTTCTCGAGGTTGCGGAGATCACTGAATCTCGCTTCTCGAATTACTGAATTTCGTTCCGGTATTTTTTTTTCTCTTCCCGGAGTGGCTGCTCCTGGGAACTTTATTGAGGCCATCTGAGGATACTTATCTACCCGTGCCTGAGGGACTAGCAGTGGAAGTAAAATTTTGACGATGACAAAGTGCCGAGATTACCCCCAATGCTGACATTCGCGGCACTTACCCTCTTTGCTGGGTATTGTTTCCTCTTGGCAGTGAAACCTGATTTCTCTATCCAAAAGCTGGTACCCCATTAACGTTTTGGAAGATGAATGAAATTTCGTTCGCGCGTGGAATCGTAACGACGACGGTCGGTCTCTCTCTCCTGACGAATATACATCATGATGGAGAATTTCTCTGCTCTTATTCTTAGCTCTAATCTTGGGCATGCCCTTTTTTTGCTAGCGTCTCAGCTGGCTCTGCTGAGGCCCCCAGCGTTCGATGACGTCATTTTATGGCTTAGCTGCTCAGCGTTCTCGCAGATTGCGGTGTTCCGCTGACAGCTGCTTGCCCAACAGTGACATCATTCGATGACGTGGTTGCGCCTAGCCATCGCGTCTTTTTCATTTATACCTCACTCGTGATTTTGTAGGTTTAGGCAAGTTATTGAGATTTCAGACTCTACGTACGCGGGAACGTTCGCCCTCGATACTGGTTCCTTAAGAGGGATCGACATGAATTTCGACCATCGGCGCGAGGGCTCTTCCTAGCTATATTTCACTGTAGCGTGGGCATGATATGGACACTCGCGAGATATGGGAACGATTTTTGCCAGAGAAAGAATCCGAAAACTTATATATAAAAATTACGTCTTTTCTCGCAAGGGCCAGGAGGAACAGAACCAAAAGGCACTCAGACAGACATTAAGGCGCACAAAAAATCACAATCACTTCAATCACAACGATATCCAATACGATAATGGTACTTTATTAATAAGCATAGAATATCCGTAGTATCCAGGTCGCCATTGGGTCCTTGAAACAGGGCGAGGCCAAGCATCACATGAAGCCTTGCATAGTCTCGTATAATGTCATTGGATCTTTCTCATTCATCTGTTCCCCACCTCATATGGAAAATGTAAACCAATATCTGAATCAAACATGTGTGCTCATGCCGAAAGACGATATGATTATAGAATCGCGGGTGGCGAGAAGGTCACATTTGATGAAAAGGAAAAAATGGTGATGGTCAATGGTGATGAGAAAATTACAGGTATTGAGAGAATCATGGGTGATGAAAATGAAGAACATCTCTTTATTCAACTTAAATGAAATGTAAACTTCGATGTGAAGTCGTGTTGAAAACTGGTGTTGAATTTTAGACTCAAAGCAGGTATGTAGACTTCACAGAGATTGCGCCAGGGCCTTCGGAACGCAGATTGACCGCAGCAAGATCAAATGTCAACACTTTTAAAATGTAAAAACAAATTTCAAAGGAGGAAATCGAAGGTTTTCCTATGATGCATCATATAGGAATTTACATAAAAAATAATTTAAAGTGTCAAGGGTAATTCCAGGGTGTTAGCAACATCTTGGTGAGGGAGTGTAACGTTAGACCGATTAAGTATCTGTTTCGAGTTTCATGAGCCATTTCAGAGAGGACAATACAACATTAAGCCTATTTGAAGATCCTCAAACCATCTCGACGAGGCCTGAGGGGAGAATATTCCGAGATTGAAATGCAGGTTGGACGGCATCCTGTTAAATCAGGAATGTCCATACATGATATTTCCACATCCCACCCAATGGATCGCCAGACCAACATTGGTATTCTGCTAACAACCACTTCAATCTCAGTTTCTCAGTTCATCTCATGAACTCATTGCAAAAGTGTCCCAAACACTAAAAAAAAAAAACTAGATACGCATACTGATACGAAGGCGCAAATAGTCACGAATTCGAAGTAAATTCAGCCCGACACTGGGGAAATGGACTGGAGCCCGCACACTTTGTCTAAATGAACGACAACTAATTTAATAGTTGATAGCAAACTGATGCACCGTAAACAACAAAACTCCTCGTGAAGTACAGGTCAAAATCCTCATTTTCGCTGGAATGCTTTTTCCGAAAGCCGTCCAGGAGGGTCTACGCAATTGAAGCATGCCCTGTTTCGTTCTGAAACTTTCCCTTAGAAAAGAATATGAAGAGGTAATTTTTTTTACCGGGAATAGAATAAAGAATGATAATATTAAAAGGTAATTCATCATACGAAATCCTTAAGAAAGTAGAGGCATGAAAATATAAGAATCCCTTTTTGAAAAAAAAGAGGAAATATTTGTAATGCAAAAGTTTTGCAAAAATTCATTTTAAAATGTCTTGCAGCACTTACACGAACCATGCTGTTTCACAGACAAGGTATCAAGGTAGTTCAGTGGTATCAAGAGGCGATAACACCCATTTGGAAACTACATTTGGAAACGCAGAAGAGACTGACCTGTTTTCCTGAGTTACTTGGTAATATCCATGGCTTAAAGATTCTCCATGACTCATTCCATTCCCTCATTTTGATCCATGTGTTCAAGGGGCATGACCGCTGAAACAGAAGTGAGATTTTTGTCATTTCCATGTAACTACATACATTTCAATCGTTTTTCGAATGAAAATAGGCGAGATTTCACAAGAGAAAAACTAGAGATATTGCATTGCATGGATCAGGAACGTTTGAATTTTCACAAAGGCAAATGTTCTGAAATTCTGAGTTGACTCATTTCAATCGTTTTTCGAATGAAAATAGGCGAGATTCCACAAGAGAAAAACTAGAGATATTGCATTGCATGGATCAGCAACGTTTGAATTTTCACAAAGGCAAATGTTCTGAAATTCTGAGTTGACCATACTGAAAGGACTCATGTTACTGAACTTGAGAGATGCGCCTCCTAGGACGCAGCCATAATAATTTTCGTGATCTCTTGCATTCAAAGATGTGCATTCAAAAATACGGCAGAGAACGAACGGGATGGGGAAACTATTGAAAGTTTGAAAAAATGTATTCTTCAATTGCCATTTGGACGAATCCCCGAAATACTGGAGGTTCTCATTCGAGCTGAGCTTCGGACAATTGTCCGAATTCCGACTGTATGCGATGAGGGGAAGGGGCCCCCTTGCTGAAACTTGTTTTCGGGCAATTGTCCGAAATCCAGCTGGATGGAGGGGAAAACCTTCTGCATGAGCCGAGCACTTTGCCCAAAATCCAGACGGATTTCGGACAATTGGCCGAAATCCGCCGAGACGCGGGGAAAAGAAAACCTCATACTCCAGGCGCGTTTTGAATGAACAGTCGAAACCGTATCAATACAGGAATTGTTATGCTCTTGGAAACTACTGAAAGTTTGAAAAAAATGAGAATAAATCGATGTCACAGAAGTTCTTCATGATACTCCATACGCCATCTCAACCCCACTTGGTTCATATCATAAAATCAATACATATTTCAGCAAAGGCAATTGCAGATAGAGTAAAAAAAAAGAGTGAAACTAAATGAAGCATGAAATAGATTTCAACCAATACCGCCCTTTTTTTTGTGCGGTCCAAGGGAAAGGTCATGCCGCTTCTTAATGGACATGATCCTCATGATGTGCTGATATGGATGAAATCATGGCCAAATATGTCGGTGTCTTCGTTTTCCAGGAACTCCTCTGCTGTGATGTCCCCAATCGCATCCCTGAATCCGTTCATGGCATTATCGAATAAATTTATAAATGTTCAGCTTAACTGCATCATTCGCGAAAGAATATCATGTGAAGCTCACTCAATTTCGAATTCAGAATGTTCGTCCCCATCGGAGTTGCTCTCTCTCTGCTTTGGGGCATCTGGAGGATCCTCTTGAGCATCGTCTGGGTGTTTCTTCTCTTCTCCCACCAGAACCAAATCCAACTCAACCAGAGATAACATTTTCAGGGACTCTGGGAGGTCTGAAACTTCTGTAAATGCAAAGAAATCAATCATGGTAGCTACTAATCACGTCTTCATCGTCATCAACGTTGCCATCACTTCATATGTGCCACTTTTTTGCAGACTGCAACAGACCGCACTTACTCAAGTCTCTAACATTGGAGAGAATCCATTGGTTCGGCTTCCCGAGACTCTCCAGGAAATCCTTCATATCGATGACAAGGGAATCTCCGAGCTGCTGGCAATCACACAATGCATGTGAGCTTGCACGAAGAGGGGTCCTGCATCAAGAGAAGAACTTGCAGTAATGTAGTACTCATGTAGTACCATAAGCATCGGATCACATTGTTTCAACGGACATTCCTTTTAAAGTAAGAAAAGCGTGGTTTCACTATACGGGTGGAAATGAAAGCCGGAAAGAATCGTGCCGACTGACACAAAAGTTTAATACGACTACTTCTGCCTGCTCAATCCTTGCCGCCTCGCATAGGCTGTCTGTCGCATAGGCTATGGGAATTTTTTTCTCTCCCCTGCAGCGGCCTTGGTGGTTGCGAAGCCCCAGCAGACATCGATCGACATGGACGACCTTTAAGAAACAATTCTCAGCCGTCAACATTTACATGAAGTCGTAATTATTGAATGGGTCCATCTTCTTCTCACCTCATTGGAGAACACTGCCGCGCAGAAAGGTTGATTGAAAGATCCTTCTGTCACTTCCATCGGGTTTCCGGGAATGATCCTAAGCTCGATGTTTCCTGTTGTTTGGATTTTTTTAGTTCCGTGGCCCCCAAGCAAATCTGAACGTAATTTCTCCACTCTCCGCTTTTTCGGCATTCTTCAACTTCATGTATGGCTTGAGAGATTCCTCAGTGATACACTCGGAGAATTCACGCACAATAACTTCCTCATCCTCCTGGGCAATGCTGCAAGAGAATTTAATTGATTGATGCGTGGAATCGGCATGGGAAGGGATATACATTAAGATTAAAGTGTTTGGCCCACATTGAAGTAAGGTTACATCGAGGAAAGGTAGTGTTTGTAGGCGGCTCCGACGTGAATTAACATTAATGACTAACGAACGGACCACCAGCGTGTCCGAGGTTATAATGACTCCGTTGACTCCTCGTTTGTAACACAGTGCATTTATTGAGATAACCAGCATTAGGTGAGATCAATAGCAGTAGGGATCAGAATAGTCTAATAGATTTAGAACCGTTTTGGAATCTATTGCATCAGATGATCAATGGACAAGGAGTACAAAAGGACCAATACCTGAATGGAGGTTAGTGTACGATGTAAAGACTTCCAGCACTCACTCCCAACCCGATCGGGGGTTCAACACGTGCCCCGCGTCTTTACGACAGTCCTCAACTGTACTCGCGATACCACACACTCTCGACTCTCGTTCCGACAATTGCGCTGCTGCTACTCTCTTCTACTCCTTCACACTCTGAGCGCGCGGGACTTATATTACATCATATCGAGCATGCGTATTGTCCAACACGACGATTTAAGCATCCTTATTAAGAGTACCTCCTACATGTTCATATGCTACATATAATTCTATGCGAAGAGGCTCCACCTTCAATTTTGACTGAAACAAGTATTACTGCATCAAGAATATTGCCAAAAACGGAATAAAAATGTGTACATCATATTATTAGCTTTCAAATTTTATTGAATTCAATGTTGCTATTGGGTGCGATATGTCACCATTAATAATTATTGAACGCTGGTATCTTAGAAAAGGAAATGTATTGTTTTTGACGTTCGGTTCAAAGTTGAGTACGAAAATGAGTTTCTAAATTTTTGAGCCAGAAGAAAGAAAAATACTTATAGCCAATGACGGTTTACAGTTACCTATAGCCAATGCCATGAGTAACTGTAAATGTTACATTGTTCCTGAACAAATTTTTTATTTCGCGCAGCCTGGAACATGTGTTTAAAGTCAAATGGGTTTCCAAACGATATTGTACCATATGACTCGAGTAAATGGACCCAATATTTGTCATACTTTATCACTTCCATCGCTAGCTATGAAGTTTGCAGTAATCCACTTCTTTACAACTCACTACATAAATTTACCGAAAACCCATGGTAGGCTAGAAAGGAAGGTAGATGGGAACGGTTACAAGAGTGTGTACGAAATAAATGAAAGAAACAGTATATACGGTCATTTTGAAAATACTGACGGGGTAAGCTATCGTGGTGGTGAAATATTCGAGGTGGTAATAAACTGTGGTTGGAGATAGTGTTTCCTTTTTTTTAATCTAAGCGGTTCCACAAAAGGCAAAAATGAGGAGAGAGATTTCACTTCTTTTCGGGTCTCCCGGTGGCTTCACCTCGTGAATGCAGTGCCGGTAAACCAGTTACAGATTGTCTGATGAAAGAGACGATAAATGTGAAATGATGTGGAATCAGCAGACACTGACTTGGACAATATGCTCCTTCGTCGTTTGTGAGTCATGCCATTCCCTCTCTCAAAGGCGTCATCCAAGGAGGGGGGGGGGAGGGAAAGCACACAGTCATCACACATGCTGGATCTCCCACAAATTTCACAGCTATGAAGGGAAGTTATCTGCCGAAACGGGTTTTAATTGATGAAACAAGAATGAATTTCTCAATCTTTTTTATGAGTCACAAGCATAACTCGATGCATTGAAATGAGTGCAGGAGTCTGGATCCGTGAAAGAATAATCAGAGCAAACTGAGTTTTGATCAAGTCTACATGCTGCCAATACCGTTCAATGAGAGGCGTATGACAATGTGCATTTGAAACCTGACAGGGAACGCGTGAACGTTCGTTTCTCAATGCTACTTTTGTATGACAACAAGATGAGAGACTTCTCGACACCTCTATCCGATAAGAGTACCAAGGAAACCTTTGAGTTTTTTTTAGGTACGGCGAATCCCTAATAAGTTCTAGACCGGGCCTTATCGTGATGATTTTCCAACTGTCACCCTTAGTGACGATCAGAGGCGTAGCGAGGGGGAGTGCAGGGGAGGACAGTTGCCCCGGGCGAAGGGCTGAGGGAGGCGCAAACTTTATTTATAATCCAAATTAAGTCTAAACAAAAACGTAATTTTCGGTCCCTGAGTTTCATCGTCTGAAGGGCTCCTTCTCCAGTCCCTCGAACCACTTTTCAGTTTCGTGCCTTCGCTGCATTGTCGTCCTAAAACTTCTTCCAGCGAAGGTGTTCCTTTAGACGCGAAAATATAAAGTCATTGGTTGTAAAGTCGGGTGAATGAGGTGGGAATCGTTGTAAGCCAGCGCCATGGAGGGCGACCTTGCTTGTATGAGCTGGGGCGTTTCCATGCAAAATGAGGACTCCCTTCCTCAACTTTCATCAGCGCTTTTCCTCAATGGATTCGTGCCATTTCCCCAGTGATGCAGCGGAGAACTGCCCCATGATTGAATTGTTAAGGGCCATAGAGTTGATGTGGAGGACTCCTTTATGTCCCAGAAAATGGACACCATGACCCAGGCTTGGCTGAAGCCTTGGATCCAAAATTTACCGGGTGATGGAGAGTCCTTGTCCCTCCGTTGTGTCGACCACTGCTTGCGTCCCATTGGTCAATCTAGGTTTCATCTCCAGAAACTATCTATGAACGAAAGTCCGCTGGGTCGACGTTGAACAGTTGAAACCCTGTCAACGTTGAACGACTGGTAATATTAGGTGAAGTCAGAGCACAGACCTTTGACAGCCCTGGTTTTTTGTGCCTAATCGTTTGAAAATTACTTTCTGAGAAACCCAAAGCCTGCACTAGATCAAGTGTTTTGATTTGTCTGTCCTATATCACCAACTTTTCTACGACACATCAAATTTCCTCTGCTGCCACCTTTAGAGATCGATACGGGTAGGGCTCCCCTTCAATTGAATTTCGTCCTCGATGGAATCCAGCACCCCACCTCTTTAATACGCTGGAAGGAAGGACAATGATACTTATCAACCTTCAGTTAGGGTACATGAATATCACAGTATTACATCATTTGACGAGAAGCCTTCCCTTGGATAAAATAAAAAATTGATATCTGATGAGTGTTCAAACTTTGGAAATTCCATGCAGTTCCAATCATAGGACAAGATAGTGTGCGTTTCATGAACTGCAGCAGCTACAAGCTTCTAATTTCACAGCATAGCAGTGGACTCGTCACACTAATAGTCTAAACGACAGGATCTAAAATATCAGAGCTGTTTCCATGTTGACAGATGATGCACTGGTAGGGATTATAACGGTAAACAAGAAAATTTGAGCTCCGAAATGGCCTCAAAATATACCATCAAAACTGCAGCATGACAACATCAGTACCAGCAAAGCCACAATGCAACCGAACCCACAGTGAGTCAGACTGCAAAGAAAGAGTGAGGGTCAACGGTGACCGAGCTTAGGATAAGGCTAAAAGGTAACAGAACCGCTACAGGAAAGGCTGCTTATTACTTGCGAGCATATTTCCAAGGTTCATTATTTTCAAAAGCAGTTGTTCAACAGCTAGTAGTTACTCTTTCTTTGTTAAGATGGTGCCATTTCACAAGAGGTTAAGATGGTGCCATTTCTATGTGCAACTCAACTATCAATAGATGCAACATTGCTCCACGAGGAACTGCTGAAAGAAAGAAAGCACAAGCAGATTAGGAGATGGGGCGTAAGAAACCGCATATCGAAGAGAAACTCTCAGGGAATAGACGAAGGCCTTTCTGAGTGGGAGCTAGAAGATAGAAGCAGCCTCAAGAATGAATTGAGGCCTGGGACGGCAAAATACGGGTCGCTCCAAAAGTAATGCCAGTAAATTTTTTTAATGGTTTATCGTTGGACCAAATAGCTCCAAATTTTTAGGGTGGTTTGCCTAGTGTTTCCTGAAGGTCTCACAATTTATTGTCTTAGTCATCTTCGCCAGCGTTTCACGAAGGTTTGTGTGCCATCGCGGTAAAATTCCTTGCCGACAATTCGAAGCAAATTTTTGATTGCCTCATCGACTTATCAACATTAGAGTATCCGAGGGGGTCGATTTGCTGAAGAGTATTCTGACCAATGCCGATAGTCTCATGCCTCCCTGGTTGTAAGGCGCCTGAGCTCAGATCGGGGCTCTTGCTGGGCACAAGTTCAGCTGCGCTGAAATCACGTAAGAAGCAATGGGCAGCGATTGAATTTCTGAATGTGGAGGGTGTGAGACAAGAAGATTTTCACCGACGACTCGAACCGATCTTTGGAGTCCTGCGAGGACGAGAGCAGTCAGATGATGGGTGAGTTGCTTTAAGTCGGGAGAAAATGAGGTGAATGATAAGCAGCACTTTGGCCGAGTAGACATTGGGGTTAGGGGTGTCATTGAAGAATGACGGAGATATCACTAAAATTTCTAATTATTTCCTCTCCTGTCGCAGTCTAAAATACAAGGTAAAAGCTGCGGGGTCATTCCATTGTGACATGTTGCAAAAGCACAAAATTTTCGGAAGTTAATTCAACCCTACCTTCTGAATTTTCATTTTCACATCGTGCCTTAAGGCATAACGATTGCAGTCATTCAGCTTTTATTTGATAATAACACAACAAACATTTTAAAGTCTTGCGAGAAAATGGAAAAACGTTTTTTTTACTCATGTTACAATGTTACAATGAAAGGACACGATTGCCGTGTGTAGATCTCTTGTAAATTAATCCTGCTCTATTTTAAATTATAATTAGACAATACTTCGCTCTCATTTAGGTAAAAGATAGATATATAAACTCTAAAATCTATTCATTGAATATTTTAATTAGGTAATTTCTTCGTGACTCACGTTTCAGAGAATGTGACAGTGTACTCAAGAAACTAGAATGGTCAGCTTTTCATATTCATTTTTTACATCATTCATCATCTAACAATGGCAACGAAAAGAACAGGCATGAACTTAATTATGAACATGAGACTACAGTATAATAATTTGACTCTGAAATATAATGGAGCATTTCACGTGAAAAGGACAAAAGTACCAACATTTCAAAACGAATGGGCAAACTAACAATTGGTGTCGCAGTAAAGAGTGCATCCGAAAGCATATAATTTGTCCATTTCATCATCCTGGCTGCAGTGCCAAGCAACATCGCCATTTTGAATTTGAGCAACTAAATATCTTGTCTTCAGAGTATACATAGTTTCTGATACTTTTTTGAAGATGCTTTCGGCAAGAACTGAAAATCTGGCGGCTAGTGACATATGATGCGTTTTGTGAAAGAAGTCGTCTTATCCTCAAGTACCAATGGAAACAAATCTTGCGCGAGGTCTTGAAGATGAATGGGTTTTCACGTATAAATTGAGTGTCATAAATTGCTATTTTAACTATCACTACTGTGTCTTTGCTTTCACGGGCAAATGCTGCTGGTTCTTCTCAGCTCTACAGGATCCATCACTATAGGACTCAGACCATAGACGGCACCGGGTATCTTTTGGCTATACAACTTTCGTAACGTGAGTCACACATTGTTGAATTTCTTTCTCTACATTGATTTGGCGTGTTAGTGAGTAAAAAATGCAATAAAGGGCTGCTGAAAGGCTGAAATGAAGGAGGAAAAGCTGAAGCAAGAAGGGAAGGATTACGAATGTATGAAGAGAAGAAATCCATTCATCGAAGCACTTCGAACTTCGCCCCAGACGCTCAAAAATCAGTATTGTGGTAGTAGTACCTCGTATAGACATGGCTGGTCAAAAAAGTAAGCCGTTCGAAATTTTGCGATAAAATCCATGTTTGTACAGATTAACTTCAAAATGTAATGGAACTTTACGTAAATTCTTCAAATGGCATATATCTGGGACTTCCTATTCTTCAGTTGTGGCAGGTTTTGTTGAAATGGCCAAAATTCTGAATGAACAGGCATGCCACTGCCGCTGCTAAGCATGAATCCACATTTGCTTTGGAATTCATGAAATTTATAACTAATCAATAAATTTTCAGGTAGCGAAAAACACACTTTTGATGACATCCTGCAAAATTATCACAATGATCCCTGAGGAACGGAAATTTTAAGGAAGATTCAACTGTGGATTCGTGCCTCGCAATAGCAGCAGCAATCCTGTTCACTCAGCATTTTATTAATTTCAACAAATCTGCCATAACTCAAGAATGGAAAATTGAATCCAAATGACATTTAAATACAGATTGAACATCATGTAGGGCAACGATCTTTCAAATTTTGAAGTCAATCCGTTCGAAAATATGGGTTTTATTGGAAAGTTTCGAGTAGCTGACCTTTTTTGCGTCTACACTGTAGTTCCATTACATGATACTTTCATTATGCTTCCCTTTTTGCTTCTGCCTTTTCTCTCCTTCGTTTCTGTCATTCAGCAGCACTTTTTGCATTATTTTATTCACGTACACAACAAATCAATATAGAAAAAGAAAACGATCACTGTGTGACTTGTGCCACGCGTGACTCGCGTTAAAGAAGTGGCAAAGCCAATGAATATTGCGCCGATGCAGTTCATGGTCCAAGTCATATTTTGATTGATTGGACTAATGTGTAGCTAAGAGGAACCAGCAGCATTTGCTCATGAAAGCAAAGACAGAGTGGTGACAATCAAAATGGCAATTTTCGTGACTCATGTTACACGTGAAAATGCATTCATCTTCAAGACGTCGCAGAAGATTTTGTTCCATTGGTTACTCAGGATGAGATGGCTCCTTTGACGGAACGCATCATACTTCATTCACCCTCAGATTTTCAGCTCTTGCCTACGTATCATCTTCAAGAAATCATCAGTGTATACTATGAAGAGTAGAAAAATGGCCATCTTGGATGCCTTACATTAATATTAGCGATATTGCATGACATCGCACTCAAGATGATCAAAACACTGAATTCTTTGAACTTTAGAATGTACTCTTTGTGGCGATATCCACTGTTGGATTGCCCATACGTTTTGAAATTTTGATTCATTTGTCCCGTTTGCAGTGGAATGACCCTGCACCATAAGAGTAACTGGAAATTGTTCCCCGCCGTCTGCTCTCCTCGACGATGAGACCCCTCATTCGCCGCATTCACCAGAGATCAGGATCGGATAATGACATTAGAGAGCCTCCAATCTCGAGCGAAGAAAATGTTTGCCATCTGTCACCAACGTGGCCACAAGTGAATACATTACATTACTTCAGCTTGTGGAAAGGGTTGGTTGAAGCCTAGGTTGCAATGCGGGAAGCAGGCGACTCATTCCCCAAGTAATAGTATGTTGAAAAGTTTCCGAAATATTGCGTATGTAGCTCTATGTTGCAAGTTGATGTACAAAGCATTGCTTCGACGATTTCACATGTAATGTTGCTGCGACACTTCTACGAATGTTATTGCAACATTTGCTATCAGCATTGAGAGAACGTTGACCCTCTTGACAGGGTCAACGTTGACCGGTCAACGGTCTTGAATGTTTAGTAAGGTACTAAACATTCCTGATCAGGACGATTGTCCATATGTCTCGCATTGTCTCAAAGGAATCATTGAACACGGACACTTCACTTGTCATCATCATATTCGAGACAGATTCATGGGGCCAAGATAAAAAAGCTTATATTCCCAAGATGAACCCTTTCAAGGAAATCATTGATCATATGCTACAGGACCTTGAAAACTATACGAGGTACTAGAGAGTCTGTGTTCTCAATCCTCCACTTTCCCATTCTGTAAACTAGATGAGGAATAAAGGACTGTATTGGCGGACACTCCACAGAACATTTCGGGTGGACCTTTTCCTGAAATGTGCTATATTTAGTTTATCCAGGGGAAGATTACTTCCAAAAATGTACAATGTCCCTTGTCTATACATGATACAGATGCTGTATTGTGCATGGGCAGGGGTTATACTATTACAGGCTTCGTCTTCTTGATGGAAACGTCTGGGTAAAGAGATAAAGAATATGATAATAAATTATGAAATAAATAATTCAATATTGGCAGAATATCGGTCCAGTACAGGGTCAGTGAAGCCTAGGCTTTTCCGGGTAGTAATGCCAATATAGGTACAGATTAGGTGCCGGTAAGGAAACGTTTTCCATCAAAATTGCAGCAACATCCTGAAAAGTTTCTGCAACGTATATGTAATGAACAAGTAGCGATTTGCAACATCAATGGAATGTTCTTTCGCAATATTCGGCGACGTTGACGTTTTAGACATTTACGCATAGAAGCAACATTGTTCTTTAACATTTCCTAAAAGTTGCTGATTATCTTGTCCACACACACTTATGAACGACCTGCTGGACGATCATCATCCGTCGTTTCCGAACCGTATCCGAATGGATGTGGGCAAAATTCAGCAGTTCGCGGAATCCCACTCGCACGTGGTTCATGAAGAAGAAGCGATGGAAATTTGAGGACAACTTTAGAACCCTCGTAAGAAATGAAGAACCAAAGAACTATGAAGTTCACATTGCACTAGAACGTAGAACTATCTAGCATCGAATGATGTTTCTCAGCTGCTAGGTGGATACGCCTACAAAGCGACCGTGTTGAGGCGATCGTTTTGAAGTTGTAAATTATAAAGCGATTAGTATATGAATCTGCTTGCGCGGAACTTACATCGCAGCAGTTTGACATAACCCTGGAACATATGGAAACAGCGGAACAGCGGCGATCTCTATCATCACACAGTGATATATGTGTGATGATAGAGAGCCATAAAACCAAATATTTAACTTAAGCGTAAACAGGTAGCTAAAAATGGGGGTCTTTGTCACTGGAAAGGTGACGGAAGACGTAGTATTGGCGAGGACACTTTTGAGAGGGTACGGGCTGCTTTTCAGCATAGTCAGCGTGATTCTACCTGTCACGCCAGCGAAGAACTTCAGTTACCAAACACAACAGTTTGGAATATTTAGCAGAATATATTTATGTTGAGGCCATATAAGTTTCAATTGCTGCAAGTCATGGCTGAAAATGAGAAAGTGAAGCAGTTCGATTTCCCTGTTTGTTGCTCCTGTTTCAATGAACTGTTCTTCAAACATAAATGAATGGTCTTGTTAGGGATCCTTCCCTTATTATATACGAAAATGACGTTTCATTGTGTTTCTTCTAACAGTCCACTTGGGAGAGAGAGAGACATCATACCCTTTGGGTATTGTGATGGAATGACCTCCCCCCCCCCTTTTTGGCACCTTTTTGAGTGGGACAGGTTTTCAAAAGACATTTTTGTTACAACGAAACGGGCAAATACCGAAAAGTAGAGCTTCCTGAGAGAGTAGTTCTTGAGGTACTGATTTAGTACAGATTTTACGTTTGGAGTGAATCCTCTCAAGGTACATTTTTCCCGGGGCGACAAATGTCTACAATTGTTTCTCATAGAACGAGAAGGAGATACGTGAAAATGAGGAAAATTGCATGCCAACACCTATTACTGTCATGAGCTTAGGAAAAAATTTACTTATTAAATTTGGATATTCCCTTAGGATATTTTTGGCACACTGGCGTTTCCGTGATTTTTTTCCTGCTCCGGTAGTACGGGAAAACAAAGAACTGAATTTGAGCACTTGGGAAACTCCCTAAGCGATGATTTCAATAAATATAGTAAGTTTGAGGTACGTACCCTCAGGGCACCCATCTCGACAAGACGCATAACGATAATTTTTTGCCTCGTATAAACGTGCAAATATTGAAGGTTGAAATTTTATGTGAGCCTAGTTCTCCGGGTACTGATTTGAAAACAAATGTTACTTTTGAGATATAGCAACAACATAAATTGCCCTGATGCTTCCTAGTTTTGAGTTAGTGCTGCCATAACTCTCGAACAAGATAAGAGGTCTGAAACTAAATGCTATCTACTGAAAGCAATCGTTATTCTCTTTTGTTTGAAGTAAGCTACTTGTCAATTGGTTCGCTATATGTTGAATAATATAGGACTGAATCAAGCTCGCCGATTAGGGCGGTTTCTGTCTTTTTCAATTTCTAATCTTTATCGCAAATTTATTGTACTCAGTGAACTTTCCTTTTGTCTTCAGAGGTGACAGAAGTCTCTTCTGGATGCTTTGAATCGGCTTGACACATTCTAATCTGTGAATGATGCTCCGTTCGACTTCGACTCGTGACAGAAACTCGCGCATGCGCCTAGACCAAATTTCATATCCCTTCAATGATCCCACAAGAACGTGTGGTAAGTTCTTGTGTATTTAAGGTTGGGTGATTGTGGCGGGCAATCTGTGAGTTTGTTGGTTTGTTTCTGAACCACTTCGCTTTTTTCTGCGTGCCTTGGATCAATCTTCTTTTGGAAGATGACTTGATCTACATAGAGCTGGCAGTAATTCGTGGTTTCCTCGAGATTGTCTTCGAGGACGTGACCGTAGAGGCCAACGTTGAGTCCGCTATTTGTTTAGCACAGATTCTCTTATCCGCCGTAAATCCCCAAACCATCAGATTCACCACTATGCTTGAGAGCATGGGAAGACGATGTGATGCTGTGACTCAGGCAAGATGGGGTTCGACAAGGTACTGAGATTTCAATATTTCTCGAAACTCTATGCAATCAAGAAAATCAAATGGGTGGAAGACAGATGCCCCTCAGTGACAGGAGTTGGAAAAAGTGATTCTTTCTCGTTACCTAAAAGGGTAAACTGAGAGATTCTTTTGTGTCCGTATCTGTAAAGTACATTCTTTAATAAATATTTGTACATAACTCAATAAGTTTCCCTAACACGATATACTCGTGACCTACCAAAGTGATCCACTTCAAATGTTGAGCTGTGTATTTCTAAAGGGACGTACTGTAGATAAGTTTTTGCCATTGAAAATGAAATAATGAAAATGAAATAATGAAAATGAAATAATGAAAATGAAATAATGAAAATGAAATAATGAAAATGAAATAATGAAAATGAAATAATGAAAATGAAATAATGAAAGTGAAATAATGAAAATGAAATAATGAATTAATCACTATTCTGGATGGAGCGCCGAGGGCGCGATCATATCCAATACTGAGATGAGGCGTCTCCTTTTAAAAAATTTACCCCTGCAGCACACCTACTTTGGGCCCATGTTGGAATTCGACTTTTGCGATGTGGGCCCAACGCTGGCTTCCAAAGTTGGACCCTCGCTGGCTTGTCCCGCGGCCTCGCGTTGGGCCAACGCCAAATGCCAACGTGCGCCATGATATTCAGGCGATTAAAGGCGGTTTCGATTGAGATTGTATTTCCGTACGTAATTGTTCAGCTCCCCTACCAGGAACCTTGCCACCGAGTCTCTCTCAGTCGGGCTGGAAGTACTCCAGGGAGTAGTACTTCCTCCGATTTTCATCTTAGGAGGCCTTCACTTTCCATAACAGGATTTGAGTCCCACTGTGATTTCACTATCACCCATTAGGCCCTTCATCCGCTATGATAATGCTTATCCAGCAAGATTCGGGTGATCATATCATTAATCACACCCAAACCTCCCCGAGGGAAATCAGATGCAGCCTCCACATTAAAGGAAAAATATTTTTTAATCCTCCCTATGTCCAACGAAGCCCCAATTTGAATCATGCTTCCTCCACGATTAACAAGAGTCTGTTTGGACTGCTTAACCTTTTTAAACAAATGAATTGAGAAACTCTAGTGTCTTCCTTTACGTTCTCTATGGAAATAGATCGAGTACCCCAAGAAAGGTACCAGGGTCTTAAATTAATTAATCAGTCCCTGATCCCACTGAAATAGCGGCTGCATAGTCGCCATTTCGCATAAACTGTTGGAAGCTTTTTGTTGTAAAAGTGGCTACATACCAGCCATCTCGCTTATTGTGTGGGAAGCTTTTTGCTCAAATAACTAATATAGATGTCTCATCCTGAGACATGACAGATGTTGGGTGCCGCCCTTGCGCCGATGTTGGGCCAACATTGGCGACCCACTGCGATGTAGGCCCAAGCTCCCCCACTTGCAGCAAATGTTGGCCCAACGATGTGTGCTGCAGGGGTATAGGCAGGAGACAAAGGACATTTTTGGAAGTAATCTTCCCCTGGATGTGCTAAATATTGCACATTTCAGGAAGAGGTACACCCGCGCAGTCCTACTGAGTGTTCGCGAATTCAGGCCTTCTATCCTTCAGGATGAGGAAATGAAAGATTGAGAACATAGAATCTCTAGTGTAGTTTTACTCTAGTCTAGCTACAATGTCCCGTAGGACAATGTAAGACAATCAATGAGTTCCCGGAAAGGGTTCTTCTTGGGAATATAGGCTTGTTTTTTATCTTGATTTGAGACAGATTCTTGGAGATGAATCTGTCTCGAATATGAGGATAACAAGTGATGAAGTGTCAGTGTTCATTGATTCGTATAATGAGGCAATGCGAGGCATATGGAAGGTTCTAAACATTCCTGTGCAGGACGATTCCAGGGAAAGGGAGAACGGGACTTTTTTGTACCGTTTCTAAAAGCAAGACCTATGTCTCCATTTCGTGTCAAGGAGGACAGCTTTACAATTCCTTAAAACATCTAAATTAATGTTGTATCAGGATGTTGTCACTACATTGTCAATGTCAAAAGTGTCAACATTCAATGTTGATAGCAAATGTTGCAATAACATTCGTAGAAGTGTCGCAGCAACATTACATGTGAAAACGTTGAAGCAATGTTTCATCAATGTTGTAAGTCAACATGCAACAGGCAACATTTTGGAAACGATTCATCAGCATACAGGGTTACATGGGACCTTCCCTTGCGATCTGCTTTCTCCCCAGCAACTCTACTATATTCTTTATCATCCATTGGTTATCCCTCACTCTTACTTTCGTGCTATTTCCTCCCACTGGCATTTTTGGGTAGGGATAGGGATAGGGTAGGGTTGTCCTAGGTTGGGTAGGAATCAGGCACGAATTAGAACACTTATTTAGATTCGTGGGTAAAAGTGGAGAAACCTGCGTGATTTCTGGTTATGGGGTTTCCAATCGTAACAGCAGAAGATAGACGTTGGCTTTTCATTCCTATTCTATTCGCACCATTCCCTGATGGACTGCTATCAAGCAGGACATCCCGATGAGAAAAAATCCGCAAGAAAAGAGCCCCTCCGCTTTCATGCTTTCATGCATCATCTGGCACCAACCACAAAATGGATGAGGATGGAGCAAGCACCTCATCCATATGTAAATCTCACCGTCAAGCAACTCCAATATGATTCACTGTAAAGTGAGGATTAGAGAATGAATACTAAATATGAAGTGAAAAGTGACGGGCCATTGATTCAGCAGGCAAACAGAATCGGGCAAGCATGATTCTCATGACTACTCAAAAGTCCAGCTATTGCAGGAGCTAAAAATTGCCCCAAAACAGGATTTATCTTTTGCATTGTAATGTTGGGATTCCCAAGTAAGAAATATAAAGCAGGGCAACATTCGTTCAAAAAGTAGCATCCATGGTTACACAGAAATCCTTCTACCTCTCTCCACCATCCACATAAGTCGTTTCACATAATTGATGAGAGTAAAATTTAAATAATTTAATGAATAAGACCGTCATAAGAGAACGAAGGGATATACCAATATCACAATTCTCGAATCAAGAATATCAATTGATTAAGCATCTCATCCTTCCTAAGAGATGACAAGCAATAAAAAAGAAATTCTCCCATGGTTCATTTCGAGGAAGGGTCACAACCATCTCAAAACATGTCACAAGTCCAGTGATCATGGAGTCGGAATAGTAGTTAACGCCAAAAGAAAAATTCAGACACAGAGTATACCAAAGCGGTAAAAAAAATTCGGAATGGCTTAATACTGCTTAAGCTTAAGGAGGCTTCATGATGAAAGTTCCAGAAATTAAATGAAAAATTCTCTATTAATTTAACAAAGGTGCAGCACTGGGTTTCACGTCGAAAAGGTTCCCAAATGAATTCGAAAATCAAGAAGCAGAAAACCTGAAACGAAAAAATCAAAACGGAATAGGAAAAGATGAAGAAAATTTGACAGAAAAAAGAAAAATGATTAACCCAGAAAGAGATGAGATTGATGAAATTCATTTCAATGAAACAAATATAAAACAGAATAATACAACGAAAACAACAAAGAAAGAGAGGGGAGACAACAAACAGAAAGAAACGACCGAAACAACTAAAACCAAGGCTAAAGGAAGAGGGAGAAAAATACCATCGGAAGACCAAAAAATTACTTTCAAAAGTGAAAAGAAATTTAAGAACAAAGAAACGAAAAGCACGCCAGAAGGAACTGATACAAAAACGTTGTGGGACCCGGATTGGGAATTTAAAAAAAATGTCACTAAGAAGGAAACGGGCACAACGTTCACGGACACGGCTTTGGAAAACTCGCCTCCTTCGACGGAAACGGACACCACTTTCACGGCTACGGAATCTGAGAGCACGCCTGCCTCGACGGTAACAGACACCATATTCACCGCCACGGATTCGGAAAGCCCGTCTCCTTCCACGGAAACGGACACCACGTACACGGCCACGGATTCGGAGAGCACGCCTGCCTCGACGGTAACAGACACCACGTTCACGGCCACGGATTCGGATAGCCCGCCTACCTCCACCGAAACGGACACAACGTTCGCCGCCACGGATTCGGAAACCACTTTTCCTTCGACGGAATCGGACACCACGTACACGGCCACGGATTCGGAAAGCCCGTCTCCTTCCACGGAAACGGACACCACGTTCACGGCCACGGATTCAGAAAGCACGCCGCCTTCGACGGAAACGGACACCACGTACACGGCCACGGATTCGGAGAGCACGCCTGCCTCGACGGAAACGGATACCACGTTCACGGTCACGGATTCGGAAAGCACGCCTGCCTCGACGGTATCAGACACCACATACACGGCCACGTATTCGGAAAGCACGTCTCCTTCGACGGAAACGGACACCACGTACACGGCCACGGATTCTGAAAGCCCGTCTCCTTCCACGGAAACGGACACCTCGTTCACGGCCACGGATTCAGAAAGCACGCCTCCTTCCAGGGAAACGGACACCTCGTTCACGGCCACGGATTCGGAAAGCACGCCGCCTTCGACGGAAACGGATACCACGTTCACGGCCACGGATTCGGAGAGCACGCCTCTATCGATGGAAACGGACACCACGGTCACCGCCACGGATCCAGAAATCACGCCTGCCTCGACCGAAACGGACGCAACGTTGACAGCCACGGATTCAGAGAGCACGCCGCCATCGACGGAAACGGACACGACGTTCACGGCCACGGATTCGGAGGGCACGCCTGCCTCGACGGAAATGGACACCACGGTTGCCGCAACGGATTCAGAAAGCACGCCGCCTTCGACGGAAACGGACACCACGTTCACCGTCACGGATTCGGAGAGCACACCTGCCTCAACGGATACGGACACCAAGTTCACGGCCACGGATTATGAGAGCACGCCTGCTTTGACGGAAACGGACATCACGGTCACGGCCACGGATTCGGAAAGCACGTCTCCATCAATGGAAACGGACACAACGTTCGCCGCCACGGATTCGGAGAGCACGCCTGCCTCGACGGAAACGGAGAACACGGTCACGGCCACAGATTCGGAAAGCGCGCATGCTTCATCTGAAACGGACACCACATTCACCGCCACGGATTCGGAAAGCACACCTGCTTGGACAGAAACGGACACCACGTTCACTGTCACGGATTCGGAAAGCACGCCAGCTTCGACGGAAACGGACACCACGTTCACGGCCACAGATTCGGAAAGCACGCCTGCCACGACAGAAACAGACACCACGGACACGGCTACGGAATTGGAGAGCACGCCTGCGTCGACCGAAACGGACACGACGTTCACCGCCACGGATTCGGAGAGCGCGCCTGCCTCGACGGAAACGGACACCACGTTCACCGCCACGGATTCGGAAAGCACGCCTGCCTCGACGATAACAGACACCACGTTCACCGCCACGGATTCAGAAAGCACGCTTGCTTCGACAGAAACGGACACCACGTTCACCGCCACGGATTCGGAAAGCACACCTGCTTGGACAGAAACGGACACCACGTTCACGGCCACAGATTCGGAAAGCACGCCTGCCACGACAGAAACAGACACAACGGACACGGCTACGGAATTGGAGAGCACGCCTGCCTCGACGATAACAGACACCACGTTCACCGCCACGGATTCAGAAAGCACGCTTGCTTCGACAGAAACGGACACCACATTCACAATCACAGATTCGGAAAGCACGCCTGCTGGGACAGAAACGGACACCACGGACACGGCTACGGAATTGGAGAGCACGCCTGCCTCGACGATAACAGACACCACGTTCGCCGCCACGGATTCAGAAAGCACGCTTGCTTCGACAGAAACGGACACCACGTTCACAATCACAGATTCGGAAAGCACGCCTGCTGGGACAGAAACGGACACCACGTTTACCGCCACGTATTCCGAAAGTACGCCTCCTTCGATGGAAACGGACCCCACGTTCACCCCCACGGAATGGGAAAGCACGTCGACATCGACCGAAACGGACACCACGTTCACCGTCACAGATTCGGAAAGCAAGCCTCCATCGACCGAAACGGACGCCACGTTCACCGTTACGGATTCGGAAAGCACGCCTACTTGGACAGAAACGGACATAACGTTCACCGCCACGGATTCGGATAGCACGCCTGCCTCGACGGCAACGGACTCCACGTTCACGGCTACGGATTCCGAAAGCACGCCTACTTGGACAGAAACGGACACCACGTTCACCCCCACGGAATGGGAAAGCACGTCTGCATCGACTGAAACGGACCCCACGTTCACCGTCACAGATTCGGAAAGCACGCCTCCATCGACCGAAACGGACACCACGTTCACCGCCACGGATTCAGAAAGAACGTCCGCTTCGACGGAAACCGACACCACATTCACCGCCACGGATTCGGAAAACACGCCAGCTTCGACAGAAACGGACACCACGTTCACCGCCACGGTTTCGGAAAGCACGCCTGCCTCCACGATAACAGAAACCACGTTCGCAATTACGGATTCGGAAAGCACGCCTGCTTCGACAGAAACGGACACCACATTCGCCGCCACGGATTCGGAGAGCACGCCTGTCTCGACGGAAACGGAGACAACGTCGACTGCTATGGATTCCGAAAGCAACCCACCATCGACGGAAACGGAGACCACGTTAACAGCCACGGATTCTGAAAGTACGCATGCTAATACGGAAACGGAGACGACGTTCCCAGCCACGGACTCGGAAAGCACGCCTGCGTCAACAGAACCCGACACCCCGTTCACAGAGACCACGTTCACGGCCACTGATTCGGAAAGCACGCCTCTATCGACGGAAACGGAGTCAAACTCCAATACTACGGATTCCGAAAGCAACCCTGGATCAACAACTTCCATTACCTTCACTACGTTCACCCATTCCACGGCCACGGAACCCCCTATCTCTACACTTGATACAGGTGAGACGACAACTGTTGAACCTCCCTCTACCTCGCCAGCTTCTTCCACAAGTGATGCATCAGAAATTCTATGCGGCCAGATTTGCTTTGATGATATTGAGGAAGGTTTCTGTTTCCCCAACTCAAACCCTGGCCTCGTGTATCACTCCTGTCCAACCTATTCGAAGGGTCCCGGGACAACTCTCGAATGCCTATACGACGGGAAATGGGAAGACGGGTATCCCGACCTTTCTAACTGTACGAGTCTAGAGGATATCATAGATGAACTAACTCAGTTTTTGAATAACTCCACTGGCGACCCTATCTATAATATTGTTGACGAACTGAACGATGCATTGTTGAACAACACCGGAACATTGACTGGCGGTGACATCTTGGGCTTATTAGACTTTATGGATCTGTTGGAATCTACTCAACAAGGCGAAGCAGGATCTTCCGGAGGAGACGGTGTCAAAAACTACACCCAATCGGACATGAAGCTAACGAACACTATATTGGGGGAAGTTCGTGGATGGTTGACCCTTCCGGAAGATCTTCGAAGCCAATCTGTTTCGAAACTCATGAACCATGTTGACAGCGTTGGCTTCCTCTCCTTATGTTATGGAGGCAGTTCTCGATTCCCTCAGGATCGGTTGCTGCTCGAGACATGGAGAGAGAAAGTAGAAAATTTTGATGCTAAAACTTTCCACGTGAACGATGACTACTTAGAAATGAAGCCACAAACGAATCTGCAGATAGAAGAATTTGCAAACGTAGTTTTTGTTCATTACGGCTCTCTGCATGAAATACTAAATTCAAATCCAAATGCATCTTCATTACTGAGGTCTGACATGGTCGGAGCTTCTTTGAGGTTTCAACGAACCTCTGGCTGTCCTCAAAAGAATGTCAAGGAGGCAACAAATGATGTATCGGTTACCTATCGAGTTCAACATATCCAGGAACAGCCTCGTCCACGAAGTCGGTGCGTGTTTTGGGATGATCAGGCTAACAACTTCTCCGATTCGGGTTGTAAAGCCTTACAGGTAAGGCCTGACTACACGGTGTGTCGATGTCAACATCTGACGAATTTCGCTGCAATTATGGACGTACATGGAGACCTTCCTCTTGAGCAAGAGCACGTCTTTGTCTCCATCACGATCCCTGGGACCGTCGTCAGTCTCCTTTGCCTTCTTCTGTCCATCATCGTTTTCACCTTTGTGGATGGGATTCGAGGGGAGAAGACAGTGTTGCACCGAAACCTCTGCATCAGTCTCTTCATGGCACAATTACTTTTACTGATAGGATTTCAGATGACGGAAAATCGAAATGTATGTCTCTCTATGGCTGTGTCCATTCATTACTTCTTCTTGTGTGCATTCGCATGGATGATGGCTGAGGGAGTTCTTATTTACCACAAGCTTGTCATGGTCATTGATACTGGGCGGAAAAGAATCCCATTTTTCTATGCTCTCTGCTATGGAATACCAGTTGTCATTGTTTCCTGTACTGCCGGCATCACAAGGGGAGACGCTTATGGTAACGAGAACTATTGCTGGCTGAATGGAGCATTTGTTTGGGCTTTTGCTGGACCAGTGGCCTTGGTGGTGCTTGTGAATGGAGTCATTTTCGCGCTGACCATGGCTAGAGTCAGTCGATCCAGGAAGTTAAGAAGGAATCGCGCAGAGCAAGGAGAAATGCTCACATGGGTGAGGTCAGCCGTAGTGCTATCCAGCCTTCTGGGCACCACGTGGATCATTGGGTTCTTTCTCATCCATGAGGCTGCCACCGCCATCGCCATCGTCTTCACCATCCTCAATTCCCTCCAAGGGGCTTTGATCGGTCTCTCCCACGTCATCTTAGACAAAAACATTCGGAAGGCACTAGGGAAAGCCTTAAGAAAGAAGTTCCGAGTCAAAGACGTTCATACGCTCGCGACATCCCTTAAATCCACGTCCCGCTTCGAGTCAAAACCACCCTCGTTGCGAAGCTAACGCAAGTGTGGGATATACTAACCGGACTATTTCTTATGTTTTGGGGAGACTACAATATATTCCTGATATGACTTCCATTTTTGTTGTATTGTTGTTTTTCTTTTGCAGAATGGTTGATAAATATGAACGTGTTCAAAGCAAAATAAGTCACGTCAGTTATATCTTTCCATATCCTTCACTTGGCGGTTTCTACATTCCCCTTTCTCGGATCGCCAAAGACACTACTTTTATTGAATTCTTTATTAAAAGAAGAGGGTATTGGCACCGGTTGCGTGTGTAAGTTTTGTATGCGGATGACCTCATTTCCAGAGACTCCTGGAAGCAATGCACTAGCTTTGCTAAAGTAAAATTTATATTTTTGCTATGTATTGTCAAAGAAAGATTGCCTTCATGAAGTATGCCGTTCAAGAACGACAGCCGTTTTGTTTTTTCATGATTTTTATTGGATTCCAGACTCCGAATTTTGGAAAAAATTGGATAAAACTTGGCCCATTATCTCTTTGGTAAGACTACATAATATCCAATAGAAATAGAAAAAGGAAAACTGTAATTAAGGGGAGATTTGACTATAGACTTAAAAAATACTGTTAATATTCCGATTTTTTTCATGTAGTAGCGACCCAGCATCAATGAATTAAAGTTAACAGTTTGCCCTTCTTTTTCATAAGGAACACACTCTTCACCCTTTTAACTTCTCCCCAAGAGAAAGGCATCCAAGTGATTAGGCCCCAGACATCCCAATCCGATGTCATCAATTCGAACGATTGAGTTTTCCTGCTCAAATCAAACACGCGTCCATCCGCGAGTGGAGGGCTCTGCATGTTGCGCCGAGAGGAGCGAGCAGCAGGTCACGCTTGATCTGCCTGGGACAGAAAGAAAAAGCTAGGCATGCTCTTTGGGTTTTCGGTGAAGAGCGAATTATGCTGTAGGTCGCGCGATACGCTGTGGGTCGGTATTACCAGGAAATGCCTTTAATCTGTAGGTGAAGATACGAGCGTAGACCCCAGTGTTATGGTAGGCCAATAAATACCTATCTTTATAGGCCAACGACGGACCCGATTACTTAAATTTCCCCCATCGTCGTCGAACACCAAACGTGTGAGTAGAAAATCTACCCAAGCAGAATTCCATGAATATCGGACACGATCTTTCAACGCTCTCCGATGGGGTTCCACGTGTAAGTTGCACTTCTGCGAAACAAAACAAAACATTAGGAGACATTTGGTATTGTTTGTTTGGAATGAGGAAAGAGTGCCTCATTCGTGATGTCTCGTACGGGTTGAAGGTGCGAGCAGGATGAGTTTCAGGAAGCAGGAGTTCCCCCACGCTTCACAGAACGACAAACTATGGGCCTGCAAGTCACAATTTGATGTAGATATGCTCCTGACATGTTTATGAGTGATGAAGTTGCAAACGTGTAACGCTTGAAGATATTTGATGCAAATGCAAAACTGAATGAAATCCCTGTCAATTCCTGATGCGGGACAAATATCGCAAATTAAGAATTCCATATTCCGGGGATAGGCGGGGGAAAGCGGGAGAAGTCCGTTCGGACTGGCGGCGCGAATCACTAGATACCTCGTAATTATTTTCACTCNCGGTTGCTACTCGAGACATGGAGAGAGAAAGTAGAAAATTTCGAAGCTAAAATTTTCTACGTGAACAATACCTACTTAGAAATTAAGCCACAAACCAATCTGCAGATAGAAGAACTTGCAAACGTAGTATTTGTTCATTACGGCTCTCTGCATGAAATACTAAGTTCAAATCCAAATGCATCTTCGATAATGAGGTCTGATATGGTCGGAGCTTCTTTGACGTTTCAACGAACCTCTGATTGTCCTCAAAAAAATGTCAAGGAGGCAACAGATGATATATCGGTTACCTATCGAGTTCAACACATCCAGGAACAGCCTGATCCAGGAAGTCGGTGCGTGTTTTGGGATGATCAGGCTAACAACTTCTCTGATTCGGGTTGTAAAGTCTTACAAGTAAGACCAGACTACACGATGTGTCGATGTGAACATCTGACGAATTTCGCGGCCATCATGGACGTACATGGAGACCTTCCTCTTGAGCAAAAGCACGTCTTTGTCTCCATCACGATCCCTGGGACCGTCGTCAGTCTCCTTTGCCTTTTTCTGTCCATCATCGTCTTCACCTTTGTGGATGGGATTCGAGGGGAGAAGACAGTGTTGCACCGAAACCTCTGCATCAGTCTCTTCATGGCACAACTACTTTTACTGATAGGATTTCAGATGACGGAAAATCGAAATGTATGTCTCTCTATGGCTGTGTCCATTCATTACTTCTTCCTGTGTGCATTCGCATGGATGATGGCTGAGGGAGTTCTTATTTACCACAAGCTTGTCATGGTCTTTGATACTGGGCGGAAAAGGATCCCATTTTTCTATTCACTCTGCTATGGAATACCAGTTGTCATTGTTTCTTGTACTGCCGGCATCACAACGGGAGACGCGTATGGTAACGAGAATTATTGCTGGCTGAATGGAGCATTTGTTTGGGCCTTTGCAGGACCTGTGGCCTTGGTGGTGCTTGTAAATATAGTCATTCTTGCGCTTACCATGGCTAGATTCAGTCGATCCAGGAAGTTGAGAAGGAATCGCGCAGAGCAAGGAGAAATACTCTTATGGGGGCGGTCGGCCGTGGTGCTCTCCAGCCTTCTGGGCACCACGTGGATCGTCGGGTTCTTTCTCATCGATGAGGCTGCCACTGCCATCGCCATCGTCTTCACCATCCTCAATTCCCTCCAAGGGGCTTTGATTGGTTTCTTCCACGTCATTCTTCACAAAAACATCCGGAAGGCGCTATGGATGGCCTTCAGAAGGAAGTTCTAAGTGAAAGATGTTGACATTTTCAAGACACCCCTTCCATCCACGTCCCAGTCCGAGTCAAGAATACCCTCGGAGCGAAATTAATGCAACTGTGGGAAATGGTAACCGGAGCCCCTCTTATGTTCCGGGCAGACCTATATATAAACGTGTCTTCCGGATCGGGCTTCCTTTTTTTTGGTGAACTGGTGTTTTTTGTTTTGTAGAATTGCTGATATATATGAACGTGTTCAGAGAAAAAAAAATTAGTTATATCTTTCCATTTCCTTCACTTGGCGTTTTCAATATTCCCCTTTCTCGGATCGCCAAAGACACTACCTTTTTTAATGCCATATTAACATGAGAGGGTATTTGCACCGGTTGTGTGTGTATTGTATGCGGATGGCCTGATTTCGAGAGACTCCTGGAAGCAATGCACTAGCTTTGCTAAAGTAAAATTTATATTTTTGCTCGCATTGTTGAAGAAAGATTGCCTTAATGAAGTATGCCGTTCAAGAACGACTGTCGTTTTATTTTTCATGACTGTTTTTGGATTCCAGACTCTGAATATTAAAAAAAATTGGAATTGGAAAAAATTCGCGCAATGCGCCTTGGGTCGATATTACTGGGAAATGCCTCTTTTCTGTTGGTAAAAAGTACGAGCGTAGACCCCAGTGTTATAGTAGGCCAATAAATACTTATCTTTATAGGCCAACTATCGACTGACCCGATTACTTCCCAACCTTTACATTTCCCCCATCGTCGTCCAACACCAAACGTGCGAGTAGAAAATCTACCCAAGCAGAATTCCATGAATATCGGACACGATCTTTCAACGCTCTCCGATGGGGTTCCACGTGTAAGTTGCACTTCTGCGAAACAAAACAAAACATTAGGAGACATTTGGTATTGTTTGGAATGAGGAAAGAGTGCCTCATCCGTGATATCTCGTACGGGTTGAAGGTGCGAGCAGGATGAGTTTCAGGAAGCAGGAGTTCCCCCACGCTTCACAGAACCACAAACTATGGGCCTGCAAGTCACAATTTGATGTAGATATGCTCCTGACATGTTTATGAGTGATGAAATATGCACATGCAAACGTGTCAGACTTGAAGATATTTGATGCAAATGCAAAACTGAATGAATTCCCTGTCTATTCCTGACGCGGGACAATTTTCGCAAATTTAGAATTCCATATTCCGGGGAAAGCGGGAGGAGTCCGTTCGGACTGGCGGCGCGAATCACTAGATACCTCGTAATTATTTTCACTCTGACATATTTTCGTTTCTATCCTCGTCCCTTAGGTCATCGGTGCGCTAACTTTTCAGGTCGTGCCCCCATCCCCCTTATTCCCCCCCCCCCCCTCCTTCCATCCTACACTGGTTTCGTTTAATCAAAAACCGATTGTGATTTCGGGTAAGTTAGCATGAGAAAGGAAACAAAAATATGTGGCTGTTGCAGTAAGACTGTAACTTTATTCAAATCACTGATAATGAGGAGAATGGAATACCACAAAATGAAAGCCAATTTATGATTCAGAATTTCCTAATTTCCTAGATTCGTAGCTCTTTTCTTCATTTCTTCTCTTTTCATTGAATTGACACTAAAACTCCCTAGTTACGAAGAATAAAAGGTAATTTAAAGGCAAACGTCCCCCCCTCCAGTTTGCGCACCGCTGTCTTCGATGACAAGACGAGAAGTCTCAAATGAGATCCTCGATAAAAGATCTCATTAGAGACGGACTTGCGTCAGGCATCTGAGAAATGAAGCCGCTGTCTCGATGAGATGCAAGCCTCGCACGTCCCAAGAATCCACCAGACTCGGAAGGAACGACTCGGTCCGTCTCTCGAGCGGGTCCGAAAGCAAATGGTCGCCGATGACTCCATTCGCGCGTCGACCCGCGCGGCCCCGAATGTCGAATTGTTTCTGACATGCAGCAGCACGAGGAGCTGGTTTTTCATGGACGTGAGAAGCCTGAATCTTTGTGAAGGACGAGACGATCTGTCATCGGCGAATGATGGCGATACCACTCGAAACGAGGAGGATTGCACTGTTTTCATCACCGTTTCCCCTTCCCATGATGGACTTTTTGCACATCAGATGATGAATTCAGGTCACACGCGAATTTCGATATATGTATGTATAAATGGTATTGGTCTCTGGTTGCTACAGAATCTCCTCCCGTTTATGGGATCCGGGCGAACCGGTCCTGATGAAACCCTCAACCCTAGGAAAGCTCGACATCTTGATTTTTGTGAAATCAAGGCTGATTTAAAACTGCACAAACTTGAGTTGAATGGAGTAGAGGGTGGGTGACCTTTAGCAGTCTTTTGAGCTTTTTCATGCAATGGTGCATGCGCTGAACATTTGGCGGAAATTTCGTAGCCGTGCTTGAGTTGGCTGTTTTATTGCTAGCTTTGCAAATTTTAATCTATAAATCGGCGTCTTGTATCTTCATACGGCTGTTCGGTGATATGACTTGATTTGAGATTAGTTTCTTTTTCTTGGAAGCGATAAACAAATCTGGAATGTTGCAACTTATCACATTTCCAGCTCCATAAAGCGAGTCGGAGAAAATCAGGATTCCTCGTAATTCACGCGCCGATAAAAACCTGGCGGCCGATAAGCACATATATTTCCTCTCCACAGACGCAATTTTCCTTTTCACCTCCTAAATGTTTCCTTATCGTCAGAGAATAGGGCGTTGATCTTTAGGAACGAAGGACGAGCACTCTCCGCGGTTTTTGGGAGCTGGTTGTATCCCATTTTACCAACATGGGCAGTTTCCCATTTTACCCTGACTGAGTTTTAGGGAAAAAATATATGGGCAACTTAATTCAGTCAACTCTCGATAACTCGAATCTTAAGGCTAATTCAAGTCAACGGAAATTCGAGTTATGGAGGTTTTCGGATTTTATTCTCCTACAACATTGTACGTGCAATACAATTCTACGAAGCTTGCAACACTAACTCATTTTTTCGTATTCGTTTGAGAAATCAGTCAGGCGAGTTTGGCGCAGTTTCGTGGAAGCCTCTCGATCAACGATCTTATGGGGCTTTCGAAGGGAATCGAACTAACTTCGAGTTAAAAAGGTTCGAATTATCGAGAGTTGACTGCATAAATCTTTCCTAGAATGCTTTCATTTCATACGAGCAGATGTATTTTCAGCCTACTGGTACATGACAATTTTCGAAGCGTTAGATGCAATTTCCAGGCCTGCAGGTTCTTCCAAAGCTTAGGGATCCCGTATTACCCCACCTTCCCCTACTTGAACCTTAAATATAACGATTTCATGAGAAAACGTTCCTCCCATCCCAGCCGTGCTGGGCCTGGGCCTTTTCAAGTTGTCGTTTCCACGACCTTGCTTGCCACGTTCCACTTTCTGCGAACGGCAACGCGCGGACAATTGAGCACGGTGAGGTAATACCAGAATGGCAAACAGTGAATCAGACTTGTTAACTCACCGTGGGAAAGAGAAAAAATGGAGAAAAACATTTCCTCCCACTTTCTTCCCTTTTTCAGAATGAGAAAAGTGGGAGGCATGGAAATTCTTGCGAGCTGGAAAAGACAGGCCCATCAAGAGGACATAGTACATAACGTCTACCTAGTGAATGACATGTACTCGTACCGGCCAGGAGTGAGTATTTGTCACACCTTGAATGACCTCATCCCTAACCCACATTATCTTCCGCATATCCCATAAGTCATGCTTATTGGAGAACTGGAAAACGACCATACATGGCGTGACATACCGAGACGAGATATCACTACGCACATGATTCGTTCGCTTAAGTACCTTCTCCAGTTGGGATATCTTTATCTCCCTTCACAATCCCTATTTCCGATTCATG
>CAJPEV010001786.1:0-57513 GCA_905338385.1 Darwinula stevensoni | reverse complement strand
GCGAACACCCCGCTTCATTGACGTCGCACTTACTCACTGTTGAAGACATGGAACGCTTCTCCAAAACAACGGAATGGAAAATGCGTGTTTGTCGTCTTCGTCGGAAAGTGAGGGATTTTTATGCGCTCCGTAACGATCGGTACTCCGACGTGGCCGTTAAGACAAAAAACACAAGGGGTATTTACGATCTTACTGCCAAACAGCCTTATCGCAACCGATTGAGAGAAATTGTTCACTCTGGAAAGGTTCGCAGCGGTCGATACGGAGTTACCTTAAGCAAGGATTCCTATGCGAAATCACGCAGATTATATTTATTTTAATTTTACTACCTAACAAAGTTCAACATACAAGAAGATACCAGAGATATTAATAATCTAACGTCAGCACAATCAGGCGAGTGCGACAGCTTCAGCTCGCAAAACAACAATGAAGCGCCGAGAAAAAGATGAAAACAAACAAACTGGCTCACCCTCGAATTAGCACCTCGTCCCGCAATTATTCGAAATCGAAAGGGGATGCTCGGGGCTCCAAACCGCCGCACGCTCACTCCTCTCTCTCTCTCTCTCTCCTCACTCTCCTCTCTCTCCTCACCCTCTCTCTTCTCTCACTCTCTATCCTCCAGAAGTTCGAGGTCGAGTTCACATTCGCTTAGCATCAGTCCACGTCACGGCAAGTGGAACGATGAGTATCTTGATGACTGGATGGATGCTACCGCATCAATAATAGTCCGTCAACGAGGCGGTTAAACGGACGAACGTCGATCCTCCTCTTCACGCTTGGAGCGCCATAGATCAAAAGGAATCATTCATTTTCTCGTCTGCCGTGCACGCGATCGCCAACGAATGACGAATGGACGACAGGAAAATTAATCTTGTTTTTCCATTCTTCCTCGGAACTCATTAGACACCCAAGAATGGAAGGTGATTGGTCGCTGGGGTGCTACAGCCAAGATCCACGCTTCAAACATCTCTATGGTTACACGAGCGTTCCCCATTGTAGTTTCACCCCTAAATTTTGCGACTCGGGAAATTCCTAGCTGAATAGGGAGAAGAAGTGGCGTATTTTATTGGGCGGCCCTACAGTGCCCCTGGTGTGACGCCAGATCGATTTGCGAACGATTGTGACTCAGAGAATTTCGGAACAAGGTCCTCGTGGATTTATTTAATAAATTTTTACGTGAACTTATTTAATACATTTTCCCCTGAAATTTTCCGTTCGAGAACCCGCGACGAAGGGACACGACGAACAACGAATTGGGATATTTCCAACAACCCACAGGACTTACACGAACAATCTGGCGGGACCGGCCACAGCCATCGCGCAGTCTCGACTGGAGGCGAGCGAGCCACGCGAAGCGAATTGGAGCAGGCGGACGAGGCGCCCGGGATGGAAACCACCGCTGGCACTGCTGGCTCGGATGGCATCCAGAAAAACCTCTCTACCTCTCCCCCTAGTCGGCGACTGGAGCCCGCTTCCCGAATGAGGACACCCTTCATCCTCTCTAACGCGTCACCGGCTAGGAGGAGCTCTTACGAAAATTTACGGCTGCATGGAGAGCGCATGGGGCCAACCCACCTCGTAGCAAACGAGAGATAGGGAACGATTAATTATAAGTTCACACCGGGACAGAGCCTGGGGCCAAGAATTGCATTTGAGAAAGGGTTCGCAAACTGGAACAGGATTTCGAGTCTGTGCTAATAAACGAATGCCATCCGCAAACTGGAACAGGTGTGACGTAACAAGTGATCGATATCAATTAGTCACCTGCCCCGTTCCAGATTCGAGGGTTAAGGCAGGTTCGCCAGACAGAAATTCTGGAGAGATGGAAACCCTCGTGATCTTTCCAAGTAAATTACTTAACTTTATTAAAATAAAGACAATAATGAAATATCAAAAAAAAGGAAAACACAGTTCTTCACAGTACTTGTTAAAGAATTTAAGTTATTAATATTGGATGGGAGAAGGATCCGACTGGGGCAAATTCTACCGGAATCTGAAGGTAATTTATATTACTGTTCTCTCTCTCTCTAACTTGGGCCACACACCTCACACAACCAAGAGACAGGGCTAACCTTGGCGCTGGTAGGTTGTCCTGGAGTCAGCTCCGGATATGGTAAGGTCACAATGGTGCCTTCCAAGTAGCGACTGACTCCAGGATCCAAGTTTCTCCTAATATCCTCGGTACCTCTGGGAGGAGCCAGGGTACCTTCCTCCAAAATCCGAGGTTCGGATTGGATATTCGACTTGGCCCCCTTTTGTCCCATTGGCTGCCTTTTCGGTGTCGGTCCCGACTTAATTTATTTAAAGTCATCACGATGGTGTGACTTTCTCATTATCTTAATGGGTTTGGTTTTATGTGTTTGCCCCAGTCGGTTACAGGGTTGTCCCATCCTCCTTTTGACCATATTTCATTATTCTTACTTCATTCTGAGTATTAGACAAAATCAGGTATTTTTCCTTAATTCCTTATAATATGGTCAGTAATTAGGTCATCAAATCAGATTGAAAGAATCAAAACACTTTCCTTCGATATGCAATATTAGGATTAACAATACACCACACGAAAGCCAATTTCTCAAAGGTTATTTTTAAAAAAAATTAACATCGTTACATTTCATTACCACAGACCATTAAGAAGGGAAGAGAAAGGTGGGGAAAACATTAGAGTAGAAAAGGATGAGATTCCTGCAACTCTCTTTTTAACACCTCAGGAGGAGTACACAGTATATTTCCTCCTTCTCTTCTTTTGTTGCGTTTTTCCCTTTTTAACCACCGTAAAAGTCAAGGGAACAAAGAGTTCTTCCAGGAAGTCCTAGGAGGCGAAAAGGGTGGAAGACCCCGTTCTTCACAATATCAAGAAAATTTTTAATGAAAAAATCATGCATACAAATGAATATTCATCATTCATATTCATCATTCATATTCATCATTCATATTTCTCGAATTGTGTTCCACATCCCGTTTCTCTTGGGCTCTCTTCGCGCAGAGCTTTGTAATGTCCGCATAATTAGGCTACTAATTAGGCTACTAATTGGTTGCCATGGTTACCACGGTTTCTGAGTTGATCCCCGACAAATGAACGAATTGATGGGTGAAGCAAGCGCAGAAATTGCACTTCGATTGACCACGGCCGCTCAATCGAGCCTCAACCGACCCACAATTCCCTCCCTCAATCTGCAGCAGAATGCATGAAAGAAATTATAATAATAACAACAAAATAATAATAATAATACAGCATCATACTAAAAACAATCTCGCACCAGGCGAGATGGACGTTCTTCTCCATCCCCGAAGAACATCCGAATTTAACCGTCTTCGGGACTGCCAGCAAGTCACGCGTCTCTTCTCGGATTAAAAAGTCACTTAATCGTTTGCGAGAAAAAATTGAGAGTCCTAATTTTTGGCTTTCCTGTTCTTCAGCACTTCCAGCGCAGAAAAATTCACCGAGAAACGCACTTCATCAGCATAGTGCCTAGTTCCCCTCGTCGCCCACAGATGTCTCTACCCGTCCGCGAGGGAATCCGCGGCGAAATTGCCATGCGGGTACTAGTACTGGTACGGACCGGTACTGATGGTCTCAAACCGCCCAAGTCCCGCTCCGGATCCAGATTAACCCTAACTAATAACAATAATTAATAACGAATTAACCGCTTACCGTCCTGAATCCACGGGTCACGCCGGAAGACAGACACAATTCCCCCTTTTTTTTTTTATCAGCTGATCGCCCGAGGCGACGAGGCTTCGCTCTTTAAAAGCTTTTCATGCGTCGAGTCTTATCCTGCAGGCAACTTGTATTTTCCGTACTTCACTCAGCGTTTCAGTACCGGTGGATCGGTACTTTTTTTTCTTAACGCACTTGTTTCTCCTCATCCCCGAAAGGATTTTGAAGCACAAGTACTGAAAGGTCAGTCGAGGTTATCGGTATTCGAAGAGATTCCCTGACCAGTACTACGAAGTACTATGAAGTACTTTCCAACTTTCATCTTGTGTTCCCCCTAAAAGTTGTTTCAGCGCCTCACCATTGCAAGTGCAACTCGCCCCTATTGCCTTATGAACGGCCGTCCCCGATGCCTCCATCGACGAATAGCTGGAAGCAAGGTGGGCTTCCCTCCCCCTCCTATGGCCTCCTATGGCCTCCTGTGGCCTCCTATGGCCTCCTATGGCCTCCTCCCCCTTCCCACGGAGGCATCGATGCATGAGTGCTTTTGGAGCATCCAGCGCGATAGCTCTTATGAAATAGAACGTGGCTTACCAATGAACCTATCAGGTTCATTTGAATAATAATTTAAAAAAAAAAACTTGTAATCTGCTTCTTCGCTGTTTCTCGACACGTCACAGCAGGCACCGGCACCGATCGATAGGTACGAGATCCCCACTCGGTACAGTGCTGGCAATGCTTACCACTATCATCAGGAACGCAGTGAAAGGATCGAAAGGTCGTCGGGGTGCCCCAATCGTCTGAATCCAAATTGTCTTTTGCGCGATGAAATCGAATTTAGGAGATGAAATAACTTCTTGAGATGAATGCTTCGATGAGGTTCGTCGATATGACGAATATATATATATATAGAAAAAAGAGATGTTTTGATATTTGGTTATGCTGGGATCAGATGAAGGATTATCTGCAACGATTCCAGGCCCAATTCAAAATCGTGCTCAACGATCATATGTAGCGATTCCAGGCCCTATTCGTGATCATGCTCAAGGATCATATGCAGCGATTCCAGGCCCTATTCGTGATCATGCTCAAGGATCATATGCAGCGATTCCAGGCCGTATTCGTGATCATGCTCAAGTCCGGGAGAGACTCGCATCCGTCACCGAAGCAGAGACAGCTCAGGTTGCCAATCAGATTTTTCCATATGTGACTGGCAATTCGCAGAGATGATCCTACGGTTATTCGCTCAGCGAACAGAGGCGAGTGTGACTGCGCGGAAACCAAAGCGACCAACATGTTCAAGAATTGGGATTTGTTCAAGAATTGGGATTTGTTCAAGAATTGGGATTTGTTCAAGAATTGGGATTTGTTCAAGAATCGGGATTTGTTCAAGAATCGGGATTTGTTCAAGAATTATTCAAGGAATGAGAATCGTTCGCGAAATGAAATGGGGACGGAGAAAAAAAAACTTGGCTCTTCTTTCAAACCGTCCTTGACATCGCAGCCGCCGTTCGAGAAGGCGACGAACGCCGCGTCGGCCACAGAGTCGCCACCGGGAGACCCTGCGGCCGACGCAGCGATTCACCGACGAAAAGTCGCGCGCAAAAAAAAATATCACATTGGGGCCGCGGCGGGCGCATCACGTGAAGGGCCTCGCCGTGTAGGTCTCCCTGCAGGCGCGCGGCTGGAGGGTCATCACGATCGGCACGGGCGACTCGTGCATCCCCGCCTTCCCGCTCTTGGACGGCGCGGCCCCGCCATCCAGCGGGTACTTCCCGCTGCTCCTGAACAGTCCCAGGTGGAGGTTCGGCACCTTCTGCGGAAAGGAGGCCGGGATGGAATGCTTTCTCCCCTCAATGGGTGACGCTTCGCTTACCTTCGAGGAGAAGCTGAACTCGTCGGGATGAGCGTGGTCTGCCGGAGAAGGCGAGAACTCGTTCGTATCAGATATGGCATCCCGGAATGGTTCGGGCCCAAACCAGCTCAACATCACGGGCAAGTAGATGAGAACGTGATAAAGTCCATAGAGAACCGAGGCCCAGATAACCTGGAAAAAAAAGCCGCCAATCGCCAATCCTTCCGCATCCACAATGCATCGCTAGCCCCCCTACACTCTACAATTCACCGTCATATATGACGTCAATAGTAAATTTTCTTTGTGCACGCCCGACGAGCGCGTTCTCCCCCAAGCACAAAAATTATCTTAATGGGTTTGGTTTTATGTGTTTGCCCCAGTCGGTTACAGGGTTGTCCCATCCTCCTTTTGACCATATTTCATTATTCTTACTTCATACTGAGTATTAGACAAAATCAGGTATTTTTCCTTAATTCCTTATAATATGGTCAGTAATTAAGTCATCAAATCAGATTGAAAGAATCAAAACACTTTCCATCAATATGCAATATTATATTAGGATTAACAATATACCACACGAAAGCCAATTTCTCAAAGGTTATTAAAAAAAATTAACATCGTTTCATTTCATTACCACAGACCATTAAGAAGGGAAGAGAAAGGTGGGGAAAACATTCCAGTAGAAAAGGATGAGATTCCTGCAACTCTCTTTTTAACACCACAGGAGGAGTACACAGTATATTTCCTCCTTCCCTTCTTTTGTTGCGTTTTTCCCTTTTTAATCACCGTAAAAGTCAAGGGAACAAAGAGTTCTTCCAGGAAGGCCTAGGAGGCGAAAAGGGTGGAAGACCCCGTTCTTCACAATATCAAGAAAATTTTTAATGAAAAAATCATGCATACAAATGAATATTTATCATTCATATTTATTTATCATTCATATTCATCATTCATATTCATCATTCATATTCATCATTCATATTCATCATTCATATTCATCATTCAGATTCATAATTCATATTCATATTTCTCGAATTGTGTTCCACATCCCGTTTCTTTTGGGCTCTCTTCGCGCAGAGCTTTGTAATGTCCGCATAATTAGGCTACTAATTAGGCTACTAATTGGTTGCCATGGTTACCACGGTTTCTGAGTTGATCCCCGACAAATGAACGAATTGATGGGTGAAGCAAGCGCAAAAATTGCAATTCGATTGACCACGGCCGCTCAATCGAGCCTCAACCGACCCATAATTTCCTCCCTCAATCTGCAGCAGAATGCATGAAATAAATTATAATAATAACAAAAAAATAATAATAATAATACAGCATCTAATACTAAAAACAATCTCACACCAGGCGAGATGGACGTTCTTCTCCATCCCCGAAGAACATCCGAATTTAACCGTCTTCGGGACTGCCAACAAGTCACGCGTCTCTTCTCGGATTAAAAAGTCACTTAATCGTTTGCAAGAAAAAATTGAGAGTCCTACTTTTTGGCTTTCCTATTCTTCAGCACTTCCAGCGCAGAAAAATTCACCGAGAAACGCACTTCATCAGCATAGTGCCTAGTTCCCCTCGTCGCCCACAGATGTCTCTACCCGTCCGCGAGGGAATCCGCGGCGAAATTGCCACGCGGGTACTGGTACTGGTACGGACCGGTACTGATGGTCTCAAACCGCCCAAGTCCCGCTCCGGATCCAGATTAACCCTAATTAATAATAATAATTAATAACGAATTAACCGCTTACCGTCCTGAATCCACGGGGAACGCCGGAAGACAGACACAATTCCCCCCCCCCCTTTTTTTTATCAGCTGATCGCCTGAGGCGACGAGGCTTCGCTCTTTAAAAGCTTTTCATGCGTCGAGTCTTATCCTGCAGGCAACTTGTATTTTCCGTATTTCACTCAGCGTTTCAGTACCGGTGGATCGGTACTTTTTTTCTAAACGCACTTGTTTCTCCTCATCCCCGAAAGGATTTTGAAGCACAAGTACTGATAGGTCAGTCGAAGTTATCGGTATTCGAAGAGATTCCCTGACCAGTACTACGAAGTACTATGAAGTACTTTCCCCCTAAAAGTTGTTTCAGCGCCTCACCATTGCAAGTGCAACTCGCCCCTATTGCCTTATGAACGGCCGTCCCCGATGCCTCCACCGACGAATAGCTGGAGGCAAGGTGGGCTTCCCTCCCCCTCCTATGGCCTCCTATGACCTCCTTTGGCCTCCTATGGCCTCCTATGGCCTCCTCCCCTTTTCCACAGAGGCATCGATGCATGAGTGCTTTTGGAGCATCCAGCGCGATAGCTCTTATGAAATAGAACGTGGCTTACCAATGAACCTATCAGGTTCATTTGAATAATAATTTTAAAAAAAACTTGTAATCTGCTTCTTACCTGTTTCTCGACACGTCACAGTAGGCACCGGCACCGATCGATAGGTACGAGATCCCACTCGGTACAGTGCTGGTAATGCTTACCACTATCATCAGGAACGCAGTGAAAGGATCGAAAGGTCGTCGGGGTGCCCCAATCGTCTGAATCCAAATTGTCTTTTGCGCGATGAAATCGAATTCAGGAGATGAAATAACTTCTTGAGATGAATGCTTCGATGAGGTTCGTCGATATGACGAATATATATATATAGAAAAAAGAGATGTTTTGATATTTGGTTATGCTGGGATCAGATGAAGGATTATCTGCAGCGATTCCAGGCCCAATTCAAAATCGTGCTCAAGGATCATATGCAGCGATTCCAGGCCCTATTCGTGATCATGCTCAAGGATCATATGCAGCGATTCCAGGCCCTATTCGTGATCATGCTCAAGGATCATATGCAGCGATTCCAGGCCCTATTCGTGATCATGCTCAAGTCCGGGAGAGACTCGCATCCGTTACCGAAGCAGAGACAGCTCAGGTTGCCAATCAGATTTTTCCATATGTGACTGGCAATTCGCAGAGATGATCCTACGGTTATTCGCTCAGCGAACAGAGGCGAGTGTGACTGCGCGGAAACCAAAGCGACCAACATGTTCAAGAATTGGGATTTGTTCAAGAATTGGGATTTGTTCAAGAATTGGGATTTGTTCAAGAATTGGGATTTGTTCAAGAATTGGGATTTGTTCAAGAATTATTCAAGGAATGAGAATCGTTCGCGAAATGAAATGGGGACGGAGAAAAAAAAACTTGGCTCTTCTTTCAAACCGTCCTTGACATCGCAGCCGCCGTTCGAGAAGGCGACGAACGCCGCGTCGGCCACAGAGTCGCCACCGGGAGACCCTGCGGCCGACGCAGCGATTCACCGACGAAAAGTCGCGCGCAAAAAAAAATATCACATTGGGGCCGCGGCGGGCGCATCACGTGAAGGGCCTCGCCGTGTAGGTCTCCCTGCAGGCGCGCGGCTGGAGGGTCATCACGATCGGCACGGGCGACTCGTGCATCCCCGCCTTCCCGCTCTTGGACGGCGCGGCCCCGCCATCCAGCGGGTACTTCCCGCTGCTCCTGAACAGTCCCAGGTGGAGGTTCGGCACCTTCTGCGGAAAGGAGGCCTGGATGGAATGCTTTCTCCCCTCAATGGGTGACGCTTCGCTTACCTTCGAGGAGAAGCTGAACTCGTCGGGATGAGCGTGGTCAGCCGGAGAAGGCGAGAACTCGTTCGTATCAGATATGGCATCCCGGAATGGTTCGGGCCCAAACCAGCTCAACATCACGGGCAAGTAGATGAGACCGTGATAAAGTCCATAGAGAACCGAGGCCCAGATAACCTGGAAAAAAAAGCCGCCAATCGCCAATCCTTCCGCATCCACAATGCATCGCTAGCCCCCCTACACTCTACAATTCACCGTCATATATGACGTCAATAGTAAATTTTCTTTGTGCACGCCCGACGAGCGCGTTCTCCCCAAGCACAAAAATTGTTTTAAAATTCTCAGAGTTGCTGTCTCTCCAGTATTCCATTTCCAAGCTCGGATCAGAATTGGTCTTCGACCGGCATCAAAAGTGCGAACTGCAATTAATTTCCTACGACTCACGCGTCTAGAGTTGTCTTTCATCATTTTCAGCTCGAACGCTCTTCCGGCAATCGTAAAATTCATTACCGCCCGAATACAACGCGAACGAATTTCGTCAAAAAAAGTGGAGACTTCGCAACGCATGGCGCGAAATGTGTGGTTTCTTCACAAAAAAAAAAAAAAAATATATATATATCATAGGAACTGGAAAAAATAATCTACATATGTGTTACGCAGTTTGCCGAATCACCTAACCAAGAAGGAGAAATCGTGCGAAGAGCGAGAGTGGTCTCATATTGATAGTCACGGTCCTTGCACGAAAAAATACGTTAATTGATTAATTAAAAGTTAATTAGTTTCTTTCTCTGATGCTCCTTTTTTACGACCGGACCTTGGATCTCAACCACGCCCATTACACCAGATTGCTAATTGAATTTTTTCTTCCTAATAACTAGCAATTTTCCAAAGGGAAAGACCTCCGAATCGGACCACCCGCCGAACGGCGCACGCGATAAATCAATCGCAATCGCGTCCTGGGACGTGACGTCCGGTCGCGTCGGTCCGTGCATCCCCTTATCCGATGCCGTTCGAAATTTCAACTGTGTTTTACTTGTAGGCTACGAGGCGGAACTCGCTGAGAAGTGGAACTCACCCAATTGAGGGTTCCCTGATTACGTGAGGCAGCTCCTATTACTGATCCAAAGCGTGGCCCGTTGAGATTCGAACTTTATCCCTTTACTGATTGTATTTTCTCTCACTGCAAAGGCAGTTGCGCGGCCTCACGTCTCAATCCTTTCGAATATAGGGACCTTGCCCGTTAAGGGTCTTGCCCGAGACGAAGATCGGGACGAACCTTGAGGGTGCTCGTGAAGAGGTAATTGTCGCTGAACCAACAGAAGACGAAGGCCATCATGGTGGTGAACCCTCCGTTGAACACCGGAGGGCCGATGCTCGTCAGAGTGATTCTTACCCGGGCTGCAATGGAAGACGATCATCCGAGAACATGCCGACGTCCAGGTTTGGCGAGAAGTGGCACAAGTACGGTTTAGCAAAATAGCAAAATAGCAAAATAGCAAAATAGCAAAATAGCAGCAAAAATCGCTTAGGTCAGTCATTAAGCGTTACCCAATTCAAATAATTAAATGCATGTAATATCAAAATTAAATCATGTTTAGTCTTATCTTCTATGACAGACTTCATGAGAATTTCCCAATTAGGAAGGAACAGACACCCACCGTCTTTCGAGTCGGCATGGGTCACCATGAACTTGTGGGCGATGTGAGTCGAATAGTCAACCGCAAGCCCCACGGACAAGATGATGAGGATGCACGTGAGCAGCTCAAGCGTCAGCCCGAACAGCTGGATGCTCCCAGCGATCCCAACGAGGGTGAGGAGGATGCACGACAGGACCCAGACGGAGACGCGCAGGTCCCCCACCAGGAGGAGGATGACGACGAAGACCCCAACCAAGGTGAGCCCCACGTTCCGCGGTAACTCGTCTGATACCATCTGCGGTCGATCTCTCGTCATCGTCTCGATCGTTTACCCTCAGCAACCCTGTGAACTCACCCTGTTGGCTTCGATGTGTATGTGCCCGCTGGAGTAGCAGCCTCGGAAGGGGTCGCCGTGCTTGAACGTCGCGTTCTGCAACGCTTCTCTGACTTCAACAAAGGCTTGGTGCTTCTCCAGGCTCGTTTTCAGCGTTATTTCTTGATAAGCCCCACGAGATGCCTTAACGAGCGACAACTCTGCGTTACGGGACCCGCTCAAACCGACCTCGAAAACCCGACCAACTTACCATAATGTCGAAATCCACCAGGAGGTTTCCCGTATACACGATATCGCGTAGATACTTCCGTCCCGCATCTCTAAAGACGAGGAACGTGGACACTTCGTCCTTGAACTCCGCCTCCGTCTTCGGGTATTCCTCTACGAACGAAAGGCCGCCTCGTTATGAAAGGCTCATCCCCGATCGACACGACCAACAGGCAACAAGATCGGGCTGGGACATACTTCCTTCCTCTGTTAAATATTGAAGGAACCGATGATACCAGAAGTCGATGGAATCGCTCTTGATCAATTCCAATGAAGATAAATTCCTAGCAAGGCCTTCCAAGGCTTCTCGTTCCCTAAAGTAGTCAACGTCCCCTGGAACGAATTTGCCATTGCGTGATCACCACACAATTCACAGGTCTCGCTTACCCAATAAAGTAACCCTATAACCAAAGACCAATTTACTGATTCATTACTTGCGAAGTAAAAACTTCACCTATCGATATTTGGCAAGCAGATGGGAAATCATAGGTGCATTAAAAGGCGGTCATGTCAATGTGTGTGTGCTTAACCCTTGCCGACACATTTCTCGGTTCTATTTCCATGAAAGCATTCGCAATTAAAAATCAACGGTAGCTCTACATCATACTGATTACCATAGTTACCTTCGTGTTGACAACGTCAGGTCAATTGCCTCATGAGCCGCCAGGTCAAATGCTTTAAAAGTAAATCCATGCAAAAACTTTCTGCAATTGCCTAACCCACGAGCAGAAGCACTTATCCCTAATCAAGGTTTTCCCCCATGCAGTTACCCAGGTAAAAGGTGCCTCTGGCGCCACTCTCCGGAAATATATTTTCCACCAGCATGACGAAATCCTTTGGATAACTCGGCCCGAGGTACCAATAGGCGTCGGAGGACTTTTCCAATTTGGTCATCTCCCAGCTGTTGATCCCCAGCAGACCCAAGGTGGCCAGGACCACCAGCACCTGAATGCACAGACGTCACTCACGGCCGGTCCTTTCAGGGTACCAAGGGTACCAGTACCTGAAGGGTACCAAGTACCGAGGGGTCACAGTACCTTGACGGGGGTCTGGGAGAGAGCAGGCCCCACGATCTTGTCGAAGACGACGGCGAGGAACTGCTTCTGGGAGCAGGCGGCGGGCTTGTACTTGCTGGAGAGCGGGATGCAGAGGCAGCCCTCCCGGTTGCTGTCCTTCCTCTTCTCGTCCAGCGCCATGCTCGGGACCATCAGCAGAAGGGTCATGACGTAGATGATGAGGATCCCCACCGCCGTGTAGATGCAGAAGCTCCGCAGCATCGGCACGGTCTTGGAAAACACAGTCGAACAGTGCAGAAATTCTCTGATACGACGCTGCGCCGAGTGAGCTGAAAAGTCTGGTGCCAAAAAATTACAGAGCCTTCATCGAAACAGACTGCCCTCGAGCAGGAACTCCAATATAATTTGAGACAGTTGCGCCGCGAGACTGAATTTTACGTTGATTGAGCTCTGCTTCTATAATTTTATGCTCATCTCTCCAGTTTTCAACAGCAGACAGACCGATGACGACCGTTCTTACAGTGGTCGCGCCCATGCAGAACGCGAAGATGTCCGTGAGCGTCGTGATCGTGATGGACACGCCGGACTGCTTCAGCGCCAGGGCGACCCGTTCCGCGGGCGTCCACGTCCCGCCCGCCGAGATCACGTTGTCCAGGCTCTGCAAAGAGCGATGCGACCGCGGAAACGGCGAATGTGAGGATCTGACGCGAGACGGGATCTGCGGACCTGGAAGATGACGAGGGTGTCGTCGATGCCGATCCCGAGGATGAGGAATGGCATGATGTTGTGCAGCTCGAAGTATGGTATGCCTAAAAATAGGCATAACCCCGTCGCACTCACAATAGTCATGCCAATTGCCAGAAGGCTCTCCAAGCCAATGAGTATCTGTAAAAAAAATATGGAAAGGTAGGAACTTGTTGCATATGGCGTTCTCTGAGTCCTGAATTGACAGTGACCCTCAAGTGCATGGAATTACATATGGGCACTGTCTATGTAGGAACCCAAATGGCAGAATGGAGCCTATTCCAGAAATCAACGGGCATAAAAAAATTAATTTTATATAGGAGCACCAAGTAAATAATTTCTTTAACCTTGCCATTTGAGTTCCTTCCGCTGCAAGCCATGACCGACTAGAGCTAAGTAACGCTACTCATCCCCCGTGATTCCCAAAATGACCCCTAATTCAACACTAATGATGTCCTTGGCTGTTTTAAACAGCGCCTCATTCAGAACTTCCGACCAGCCGAGGCCACAGGTCCATTAATGACGACCTTGAGTCCATACCCAAACGGGGAACCAAATCCCACTTGCGAAGATTGCAAAAAAATTGCCTCCATCGGATTCAGAACGGGGGAACGAGAAAACGCTCGACGCCGTCCACCATAGAATTCCTTCAATTTGGGAGGTTTCCACCGTCTACAGATCCCCGCCCGAACTCGATGGGAACTTTGCATGGAGAGCTTAAAGGCTCACTCGGTGCTGCAGGAGGTTCAACTTCCCCATGCTGAGGGCGACGAAGATGGTGATGAAGATGAACCCGAAGCCGAAGAGCGGCAGGTTCCCCTGTATCATTTTCCCCACCACGTCTCGATAGCTGAAAATAAAAAATAATAATAATATATTTAATAAATAATTTACATTTTATAAATTAAAAATAAATAAATAAACAAATAGTGGAAAGTACGAGGAAAGCATGGAAGCGTCAGGCGACTGACCTTCGTCCGGCGTAAGCGTATGTTCCGAGTCCCTCTGGTTTCGAGACCGAGTAACTGAAAACCAGATCGATGAATTCCTTCTCCCATGGCTCTGCTATGAGATCCATCTGCCAAAGAGAAAAACCATCCAAGGCATTAAATGCTTGTGCAAAACATTTATCTGTCACTCCGGACGGATTCCTACCCGCAATCCCTTGGAGGAAGTGACGTTGGTCCGGTCCTTGAGAATGTAGACGCTCATGATTCCTTTGGCTGAAATGACTCTTCCGTTTTGATCTCTTTCTACCTTTGCTAAAATCACGTCCACGTCCTTCGGAGCGGTGGAACTGGCAACAGATGGGACATTTCTGGAGTCAAGACTGCAATTGAAAAAAAAATTACAATTGGAACAAAATTTGAAGGCATACTCTTGATCGAGGGCATTCGTGACTTTGTCCAATATCTCCTCCTGGGTGATGTTCTCGAAGTCGTAGTCAACATCCCATAAGAGCAGAGTGCTGACGTAGATGCACCGATCGTCGAAGAAAGTGTTTTCCTCGTCCTTCTCCGCCCCGAACAGCGGGGTCTCGTCCGCGCTGGCTTTCCAGCCGTAGTCCCCGTAGTCCTCGTAGTCGCCTCCTTTCCCGACCGACCCGATTGTGCTCGGGGGCGACGATGGAGGTTCCTGCGACTCCGCTTGGTCGTCTTCGCCGTCGGAGCTTGGGGGCTTGGATGCTTGCGGAGGTTCGGAGGAGGTGACTTGGTCTACTCGTCGTGGATTCGTCGGTTCCGTCACGTGTTCCTCTTGGGCCTTGGGTGGTTTTTCTGTGCTGAATAAGAACGGAAAGGAATCTTCGGTGGGGTCAGGATTCTCGTTAAGATCCTCGATTTCGCTTTCTTCCTGTGGCGCTTCTGTTGCGTCGTATTCCTCATGTATTAAGGGAGGTTGCTCGTTCACGATCGGAGCGACTGACTTGAGGGTCGTCTCGGCGGTGGTGGGTAAGTGTTCACTCTCTTCGAATTTCGGGATTTCCTCTGGCGCGGTCCACTCCAAGGCTAAGTCCGGGATTGGGGAGGAATCGACGTCTGCCTTCGTTGTCGACGTCTGCGGCTCAGTCGATGCTTCCGGTTCCTGTTTTGGGAACCAGTCTTCGTAGGCATAGGAATCGTCCATGGAGTCGATCTCGGGGTCCAAAGGATCAGCTTCGCTTGGTGGTGCCAGATCAGCGGTCGGTCCAGAAATCGTCACTTTGGGGGATTCGGAGGGAATCGGGAATTCCGGGGCAATTGGAAATCCTCCTTCAAACTGGAATTCTTCTTCTTTCCCCTGTTCGTCATTGACAGAGGAATCATTCTTGAGAGGAAGTTTGTCTAAATCATCAGCTTTGATGCCTGAGTCATCAGCTTTGATGTCTGAGTCATCAGCCATCAGCATTGCTTCGATGTCCGTGTCAGGTTGTTCCATCTTCGTCATGGGATCGGGTATGAGCATTTCGGAAGGAATTTCTTGTGATACTCCTGAGGATTCCAGTTGCGAGGGTCCTAAGAGAGGCGAGAATTGAATCAGAAATAAATAAAAAAATAAAAATAAATAAAACTAAGTCCAGAGTTTCAGCTTCGAAGTTGGATTTCACGCTCAGTTCCATCCGCAAGCCATCGAGACTCGGCTCGGATTGAGCAGCGATCCAATTCGGGGATTTTTCACGCCGTCATCATGACCCATGAGGGCGATTGAAGGGCACGGAGCAACGCATTTGTTCACGTCGCCCTGAACCTTTTTTTTTTCCTGCGCATAAGATTCCAACCTAATTCGTTCTTCGCTCGAAAATCGTCATTTCCGACTCAAACTTCCTGCAAAATTTATTTTTTATAATGGAAATCCTGAAAAAAGGGGAAAATGTTGCTACGACAATGTCTTAAAGAGACTTTCTCCGTCGAACCCGATTTTCTCCCACATTGCGGGTGAACCGGAGTCGGATTGAAACAACGGTGAAATTCGACATTAAATGGTGCAGAACAGTGCTACAATAAATATTAACTAATTATTACATCAAAATACCCCACACCCCCAAAATAGCCCGAAAATAAAAGTCCTCACTCCGTCATTCCTTTTTTAAAAAAATCTGAATCCAAATTCTGAGTCGTATTTGACCCAGATACACTGAGTTTTATCGCCAAGGTCGCACCTTAAGGATTTGGAAATCACCTTTTTTAAGAGATTTTTTTTCCTGTGAAACATTTTTTGGAAGCAAAATATTCATGAGAAATCATGAAGCAAGACATTCATGAGAAACCACGAAGCAAAATATTCATGAGAAACCATGAAGCAAAGATATTCATGAGAAATCATGAAGCAAAATATTCATGAGAAATCATGAATATTTGCAGAGCTCTTACCTTCCGCAGGGTAATCGTAGTAGTCCGCATACTCGCTGGAGTCCGTCCGTGCATCCGTCCCTCTCTTCCGCCGGTCCTTCGCCTTCGACGTCCCTTCGAGGAACTCGTCTGGCCTGAGCATAAAAAAAAAACGTGGAAAACCTCATTGCGGTCGTCAGTTCGGCCGAAAGCGAGCAGCCGATCTGACGAAGGCAATTCCTCGGACACAGAGCAGGCCAAAAAGAAATACTCTAAGCTGAAAGGAGTTTTTCTTTTCTGCCATTTCTACTACTTTCGCAAAACTCGCACTGTGCGTAGGCTGGCAATTTCTCAAATTTGAATTTAATAAAAAATTCATTGCTCTGAGGCAGGTTAACGAAGAATTATACGAAATTAGCATGATGTTGAGTACGGAGTGTAGCGGGTGCGGCAGTAGAGTCGTGAAAATGACTGTGTTCTGGTTTCAAATCACCCGCCTCATCGAATGGCTCAGTAAATTTTTGCTCAATAAGATGTAAATTAATTTGTACCAAATATACGGGCTTCGCGCCTTGCATAACATATTTTGGTACTTGCATAAACCAATACGAAGAATGGGGTGGGAGGGGACAGGAAACGTGTAACTCATTGGCGATGCTCGATTCAATCCAAATTGCATGAAGTCGCTGGCATTTCAAGCATCAGAATAGTCTGCGAATATGGGGCTGGATCACGGAGTTCTTAAAGCGTTGTCTCATTCCTTCCGAGAATTAAAGCAGTGGGATCGAAAAAATCCTGTAGGCGGCTGAAAGTCAAGGTAAATGCGTCCCGTGCTGCTGCTTCATCCAGCCGATTTCAAAGGAGAGGAAGCGAGAATCGAGATGACGTTGCAAAAAAAACGCAAAGCAGTTCATTATCATTACCTGGCACAAACATCCTCCCACGAGTGGCCGTTCGCAGTTATCGACCGAATCTTCTTGTCCAACCTCGCCAGCTGCGGAGAAAATGGAACAAGGCGGTAGCCGGCACGTGCAATGCAAGCACGAAAACGCGGCGAGCTTACGTATTTGAAGAATTCCGGCGTGAGGACATTCGGTCCGGTGAGGATGAGGTTCTCGTACCGAACTCCCTCGGGGAAGTTCTCCCTCATCCACTCCTGCGTCCGATACAAATAGGAATCCGGCTGGAACCAGGCCTCCACGTTCTCCCCGTGCTCCTCCCTCCAGTAGACGAGCCCCGGCCCGCACGCGGCCGCCAGCAGGAAGGCCAGCCCCACGTACGGCCAGGGCCGACTCGCCATGTGGTATCCGCATCTGCGAGGATCCGATTGTCTCGCGATTGCTGCAGCGTCATTTCGCGACCGGGAGGTCGAACTCGTTCGCGGCAAACGTGCATGCGGCCACGTCCGCATGCCGCGAAGGTAATAATACAGCTTCCAAGATTGCAGTAATTTCGCGATATATATGCAAAATCGAGACAATTTTCGCCGGTTGTTGCCGTGACTGACCGATATGAAAACTTGCTTTAAAAAAAAATGGGAATCATGAGCATATGCAGAGTCAATCTCATAATACGATCTTAAACGATCCATTCGATTGGAATGGTTCAATTCAAGACGCGCGTTTTAGGGACATACCGAATGTCCAGAAGATCAGGTTACAATTTAAAAAAAAGTATTAATTGATACGCCGGGGGATCGTATAGAATTTCCATAAAATTCACACACGTAGCTGGGATATCATCATTTTTTTCCATGGCGACAAAGAAGTTCATACTGCAGCCGCAGCGGCGCCAGGTGCAATAATAATAAAATTTGCACTCAATTTAGCAAATTGGCAACCCCCCCAAGGCAGGCACAACGTGCTCTCCGATTTGCAATTTTACAGTCCACGACCGCAGCGCAGCGACGATTCAACGCGCTGCAGCTACAGTTTGAAAGTTAAAAAAAAAAGGATTTCCAAGCTACATGGGTGAATTTTTATTGAAAAAATTGCATAGAAGAATTTCTGCATGGAAAAAAAAAATTGATTTCTCCCAACAGATTGACGGATTCCCGTTTCGTTCGGGATTTCGAATCGATTTCCCTTTTTTTGCTCAAAAAACGAAATTCATTTTGGCAGGGCGTCGAACCCCATCAAATGCACTCGGGTGAGGGCTCAAATGCAAAAAATAATCAACTATAAATGACTAAAAATAAATAACCAAAAATAAAAAAATTAAATAACTAAAATAAATTAAACCAAATAACTAAAAATAAATGATTAAATAAAATAACTAAAAATAAATGATTAAAATAACTACAAATAAATTATTCAATCAAATAACTAAAGATAAATAACACTCACCTGTAGAAAAACTTCTCCAAGAAGATATGAACCCTGAGGCTCAACTGCCTGAGCACATTGCGACCCATGTCCGCAGATGCACGCTCGGTCGCTCACTGCCGTTCGCGGCGGAACGAGCCGGCGCGGCTCTTGTATTAGCGCTGCGTCACGCTGGAGGATGCGCGAGTCACCGCCGCTCCGTTTAAGTCCGGAAAAAAAAAATTCCGTTCTTGCGGAACGGAAAACAGCAAACTTTTTGCTGATGGAGTTGAAATTTAAAATTTAAAAATTTTCATGAAATTTAGTTATTATTATTATTATTACTTTTTTTTTTGGGGGGGGGGAACTTTCAGCTTCAGGAGAGTGATCTTAAAAAATTACTCGCTATCTTGACCTTTCTCATGTTGACCTTCGTGACTGACCTTCGCGTTCCCACAAGGACTCCGATCATCTCTTCCTTTCAAGGTCTGAATTTCAAGAATTCCTCGACTGAATAAATATTTTAAACAAATATTTCTCGAGATTTGGGCGCGACTTGGTGACTACGCGCCTGTCTGTCGGATGTAGGAAAAAAATTTTTTAAATAAAAATTTAATCAAGGAAATCCGGTGCAGAATTCGTTATATCGAATTTGAATATAGCGGATTTGATATATATAGAAAATACTTCCGGTAAGAATTAATGCTTCGATATTGTTACCTTGGTATATTGCTCAGAAGTGATCACGCAAGCCTTGAAACCACGGCCTCGTCACAGGCGATTCATTTCCGTCCCAGCCACCGTCTCGTCATTCATCGGTGAATACGAAGGGCAACCTCGCCGTCATGAGAAGGGCAACCTCGCCGTCCTGCGAAGGGCAACCTCGGATGAACGGAGACTCGCGACGGAGGGAAAATATTATAATCAAATAAATATTCGCCATTGGATGCAGCCCAAATTGCCGAGGATCGAACTATTCCGCAAAATCCATGAGAAATCTAAAAGCGTTTTTTTAAAATTATTATTCCTGCACGATCGAAAAACTTTTCTCGCCGTGAAGGAAAGGGATCGACGTCGCACGAGAGAGTCACCAATTCCAGGAAATCGTTTCATCGTGCATAAATTCAGGATCATCACGAATATAATAATGAATAATAATGAATAATAATGAATAATAATGACCTCTCTGTCTCGCAGTCACGAGAGAAAGCCTCCAGCCAGAAAAATCCTTGGGCCCCCTCGCGAGACTCAGTCGACTCGGCGAAGTACCGGAAACGTACTGGAAAAGTACTGGAAACCATGAGAAAAGGTCGAACGAACGCCATCGCGACCGCGAAATCCAATCCACCAAGGTGGTTCCCGAAGTTTCCGCGAAGTCGCCGTACAAAATCGCGGAAAAACTCTATATCGAACCCGCAGAGAATGCAATCCCAATCGACAGTGTTGCTGAATGCGGAACTCTCAAGAGACGCGAAAAATCGAGTAGTCTGAGAAATCCAAAATTTTTTTCGCCATTTTCCATGAATATCGTCGGGCGACGATTTTTTTCATGTCATTAAATATGAACCACGTCAGAATTTACCGCAGCAACACAAAAGCCCAAAAAAAAGTTTGCAGAGTCGCAAGAACGAATGGGAATTCTTCGGCGCGCCAAGGAAATGGATGAAGCAGAGGAGAAAATGCAGAGCATTTTGCCCCTCCTTGAAATTCTTCGAAGTCATTAAAAATATATTAAGATGAAAATACGCAAAACTTTATGTTTGTTTACAATCTCGAATTGTCTGGTCGATATTTGCCACAAAAAAGGCTATGAAGAGGACAAGGTGGATGGGGAATCAGTACCCCTATGTCCCCCATTTCCAGAAAACTATTATTTCGCAAGGTCTGCGGAACGATGAATGTCGGCCAATGTCGATCAATGTCGCAATGTCGAACAATGTCGAACAATGTCGAACAATGTCGGCCAATGTCGGACAATGTCGAACAATGTCGAACAATGAGGAACTACAACTGGAATATGGATTTCAAAGTCACAATTTTAGCTCGGTACAATCTACCTGATGACACAAAGGGTTTTCTTGAGGCTCAATCAAAAATCCGACCGAAAACAAATTCGAAGCTAATCATTGACGAAATAAATAAAATACCACACTGAAAACCGATTTAAAAAACTTATCAATGAATAGAAATAGGGAAACAGTAATTAAAATAAACTAATTGAAAAGCTTAACTTTTTCGAAGATTCCAAGAAACATCTAAGAAATACTTAAATACAACTGAAATGTGCGAACATTTTGATTGCATGAAGCGGCAAGTTTTTTAATTTCACAATATGAAACGCATTCCAAAGCGTGCAATGTAAAACATAGTGTTTCGAAAACACAAGAAAAAAAAACGGCATGGAGACGAAAGTCAACATCGAAACCATCCAGCAGTTCCCGAGGAAAACAAGTCCAAACATCCAAATAAAAATTTTTTTAAGACGCAAAATTCAAATTCACCAGAAACCGTGTGCGTGGAAATTAAGGAACGTCACATGATCACTCGGCAAGCTCTCTCGCAGCTCCTCAAATTAAGTCTCTCCACTATTTCCCACTTGGTTCCATCAAAGACTTCGATGGAGTCTTTTAGGGTTCCTCCGATGGCATACAGACTCCCGCCAGCAGATAAGAGTCCGTGGCTCTGCCGTACTTCCTGCATGGCCGGCATCTTCCGCCACGAATTCTGTCTGATATCGTACAAGTACACGTCTCTTCTATGCTCTTTGGCGTCGCTGCCCCCGGTGAGAAGGAGGTCGCCGGAATACGACACGACAGCGGGATTCCTTCTTCCCTGAGGGAGCTTAGCCAGTTCCATCCACTTTGACGTGCGGGGATCTAACATCTCGTGCGCTGTATCCACTGCAGTGTTGTAGCCGCCGATGACGTGCAGGCACCTGTCATTAACGCACGCTGCTGCATTGGATCGCTTGTGTTTCATATCAGCGAGTCCAATCCACTTTTCCGACCCAAGGTCGAAGCGCAACACCCATGCGAGACCAGCACGCGTCCTGTCCCGCCCACCGCAAACGAAAATGATTTTCGGAGAAGCGGCCACAGCCTGCCATGAAATGCACCCTGGAGGCGGGGGACCTTCTTCCCATTCTCGCTTTCCAACGTCGAAAATTTTCATCTCGCCCATTCCAGTCACGTACACCTTCCCGTCCAGGGCTGCTAATACTCTGCATGACATTCCATCTCCACTTTCTGGATAGCGAGTGACCTCATCCAACTTCCAGTCGTCTGGGTACATGCAATAAAATTTCTTCAGGCTTTCCTTCTCTCCGAGGCACCAAATCGCGTTGGAAGGCAAAAGCCGTGGCTTAGTCTTTATTTCAGGGACTGCATGACGGAGGTGGGGGACACGGTAGTCTCTTGCATCTGACAGGGCCTTATCGCATTTTAGATTTCCACAATTGGCTGGATCCTTGAAAATCTCCTCCTTCACTTCATTTCTCACGTACTCATACGGCATGAGAGGCAAACGGATCTTCTCGAGAAGATCTGGTAGGTAACGGATGCGGCTCGGATCCTGGTCCCACCATCTCTTCGTCGCCTCGTAAAGCTCCTTCTCCTCCGAAACTTCCAACTCGTTGCGATCCAAAAATGACATCAATACATCTAATGAGACACAGAGGAATTCCTCCGTGTGGATGAACTTGTTGAAACGCAACGAAAGGACCCCAATTGCGGCTTCTCGAAGGTCCACGTAACCGAGTTCCTCGGCAATTTTGAGGATTTCGAAGGCATTACCGTGACTGAGCAACGCTTTGAGGATCCTGCACATCTTGTTGCAGAGGCGTTTAATCCCTAGATTATGAGCATCTCGAAACGTGGCCAACGCTCCTTCCTCCCCCTTCACTTCCAGCGCAGTTCCGTGGATGTAATCCCAGACCGGTTTGAACCCCATCGTGGTGAAGCCTTCCAACCTCAACTCGTTCTGCCATGTGTCATGGTGATCTTTGGAGAGTTCTTCGCGGAAGTACGGGGAGACGGAGACTAGGATCCCCTTGCATGAATAGAACCTCTCACCCTGGACGAGGATGACGACGTCGCACCACCTGGGTTCTGCTCTGAAGCACTCGGAGATGTTCCTCGCAAGGTCAATGTGATCGTCCAAGTCCTTAGGGATCACGAGAGTTTTTCCTTTCTTCATGACGGTTGTCATTTTTCCTTGGCGGTATGAACCTTGACAAAATATCAACTGCTCTCTATTCCGCTGCACAAAGGCTGAACTATGACATGGATTTGGTGATAGTGTATTTGTAGGAGCACGGAATAATAATACCGTACAGGTGTTGTCGGAAACGCGTTATAGCCGTCCTTATCAAGCGAACGACCCGAAACATTCAACTGAACTGGAGTGCTCCTCTTGAGTACCTTCTTAACGGCTATGAGTACGAGGGATGGGGAGCAGGAAATCGCGGTAAGAGGACGCGAGCATCATGAAAGCGGATGAGATGCCCTTGGTCTTCTATATCTTCGGCCTTGAAAAAGTATACGATTTGTGCAGCATTGGAAACTTCCGATAAGAAGGAGATTAGCGTATGGAAGCCGTGAGAAGCTTTCCTTGAGGCATTTAATGGATTAAGAACGGTTTTTCAAATGAAATGAATGGTTGGACATTACAAGACGTGATCATCCTCGACATTAAGGGCAAGCTCTACCCATAATTTCCAACCTGAAAATTGAAAAGTGCTCTTTTACAAAAGTACTCCCTCTCACCCCCATAAACTATGTATCAATCAATTACCGACTTGAAGCTCCTTCTATTGAGTGAGGGGCCCAGTTCAATATCAGGTAGTAGTCAAGACTTAATATCTATTTCTCAAAAACGTCAAAATCGATCGCGAAAAAACCAACCAACCCTACCAACCAACCCAGAGATATTTTTTTATCATGAACCAATCCCCTAAGTAGTTCTTCCTTAATTGGGTTTGTTTTCATGAAAATTCCAGCAAATCCTATGCGCCATAGAGGTCCATTATAACGATCTGGTTACTTTCCGTAAAGCCTGGTGGCGAAAGTGTCCCAAGCAATGGAGGAATAGGGAAGTAGGAAATTCCGGTTAGAGGACTCAAACATCATGAAACCGGATAAGATATCCTTTGTCTTCTATATCTTCGACCTTGAGAAAATATACGAGTTGTCCAGCATTGGAAATTTCCAATAAGAAGGCGATTGGCGTATGGAAGCCGCGAGAAACTTCCCTAGCGGCATTTAATTTTTTTAGAACGGTTTTTCAAATAAAATGTAAGGTTGGACATTACATGACGTGATCATCCTCGTGATCATGAACGGTTTTTCAAATTATTCTGCCTGTTCTTAAGGGAAGTAAATCAGAATTATTTAAATAACATGTGTGTGGCTGGAATTGGATGAAGCAGAAGAGAAAATGCAGAGTATCTTGTGGAACCTCAGGCAAAATAGTTCGTTTTTTCCCTCTGGAATCACGATTATTATGGTTTTAATTGGTCTGGTGTGTCCCCTCTCTCTATGAAAGTCTGATGTTCAGTCGCGGCCAAGTTTACTACCTGTACTTCTTCGAAGTCGTAAAAATATTAATTTGAAATGTGCGCAAAACTGCATATTTGTTTACAATCCGGAATGGTCTGGTCGACATTTCCACAGGAAAAGGCTTTGAAGAGGGAGAGGTGAATGATGAACTTGCATGCCCCCATTTCGAAACGAGTATTATTTCGCAATGTTTGTCGAACGATGAATGTCGAAAAAGGAGGAACTACAAGTGGAATATGGATTCCAAAATCCCAATTATGGCTCGGATCAATCTTCATTCCCCTTGATTGAACAATTTTTATTTTGACTCTACCACACTCCAACTGAAAAAATCTGAAGCTAATCACAGAATGAAATATATTCAACACTGAAAACCGTTTAAACCCGGATCCAGCAGTAAAAACAGCAAAACTGTAAAAAGAATTAACTAACTCCACACCTCAATATTTATTTACAATTCCAAGAAAGCTTTAACAAAATGTTAGTTCAGTCGCACTGTGCCACTAGCAGTTTTTTAATTTACTATATGAAACGCATTTTGGAGCGTGTAATGCAAACCAGAATGTTTTGAAATCACAGGAAGAAAAAACTGCATTGAAATTAAAGTCAACATCGAAACAATCCAGCTTTTTTCGAAGAAATCGCATACCACCTTCCAAATATACATTATTTTTTACATTATATCCCAGATATGACATCTTAACAGCACGAACTATCAAAAAATTTATAATATGGTATTAAAGAAGACGAAAGGAAACCATCCAAATTCTCCAGAAACCGCGAGTCATTTACGAACTTCACGTGATCATTTAGCAATCCCTCGCAGCTCCTCGAGTTATGTCTCTTAACCATTTCCCACTTGGTTTCATCAAAGACTTTAAAGGAGTCTTGCAGGGTTCTTCCGAGAGCATACAGATTCCTGCGAGCTGATGAGTCTGTGGCTCTGCAGTCCTTTCAGCATAGCCAATTTCTTCCGCCACGACTTCCGCTTCAAATCTAGCAAGCACACGGATATTTTATGTTCCGCATTGTTCTGCATTGTTTTCGCATCCACCAGTGAGAAACATGTTACCAGAGTGAGACACGACGGCGGGATTCCATCTTCCCTGAGGGAGCTCAACCAATTCCATCCACTTGGACGTGCGGAGGTTTAACTTCTCCGGGCTTTTAGTCACTGGATAGTGTTTTACCCGAAGATGACGTGCAGGAACCTGCCGCTAACGCATGCTCCGGCATTGCAAAAATTGTTGATCTTTGATAGCCACACCCTGTATAATTTTTAAAATACATTTCCAACTAAGAAAATATGCATTTTCTACTACGGTTATGCCAGAATTGTATACATTTGTGTCGTGGACAGATTTGGCGCGAGAGAAATTTTCAAGACAATAAAGACAAATCAAGAGAAAGCAAGGCAAGAGAAAGAAGAGCAAGTGAATGGCAAGTCTAGAGAATGAGTGAAAGACAGTAAAGACCAGTAAAGACAGAAAAATAGTGCTGAAGAGGTTAAAGCTGTGAAAAAAAAGAACGATCCAAATTCCACAGAAGTCGTTACGGGGGATCCTATAGGGCTATGTCACATATTCATTTTGCAAGCACTTTCGCAGCCCTCCAAATCAAGTCTCTGCACCACTTCCCACTTAGTTCCATCAAAGACTTCAATGGAGTTTTTTAGTGTTCCTCCAATAGCATACAACTTCCCGTCCAAGGATATGAGGCCGTGGTTCTGCCGCCCTTCCATCATCAACGGCTTCTTCCGCCATGCATTCTGTCTCGTCTCGTACAAATACACTTCTCTTTTATGTTCCACGGAGTCGCATCCTCCAGCGAGGAGGAGGTCGCCCTCCTGAGACAGGATGACGGGGTTACTCCTCCCCTGAGGGAGATCGGCCAGTTCCATCCACTTATACATGCGTAGATCTAATTTCTCATGCTTCTTAGAAACCGTAGTGTTATACCCGCCGATGACGTGGAGGCACCTGTCGTTAAGGCATGCTCCTGCATTGTATCTCTCGTATTTCATATCATCAAGTCCCATCCACTGACCTGACCCTAGGTCGAAGGAAAACGTCCATGTGAGTATATCACTTGAAACGTCCTGCCCACCGCAGACATAGATCTTTTCCTTGGAAGCAGCCATTGCCTGCCACGAAATGAACACGGGCAGCGCGGGTCCTTTTCCCCATTCCCGCTTCCCAACGTCGTAAATCTTTATCTCGCCCATTCCAGTCACGTACACCTTCCCATCTAGGGCTACAAAGACTCGGCGTGACATTCCATCTCCACTTTCTGGATAGCGAGTGACCTCATCCAACTTCCAGCCTTTTTGGTACATGCAATAAAACTTCCTCTGGTTATTCTTTTCTCCTAGGCACCAAATCGCGTTGGATGGCAATAGCCGTGGCGTAGTTTTTATTTCAGGAACTGCATGGCGGAGGTGTGGGTCATGGTAGTCTCTTGCATCAGAGAAGGCCTTATCGCATTTTCGATTAAATAAATTGGCCGGATCCTTGAAAATCTCCTCCCTCACGTCATTCCTCACGTACTCATACGGCATGAGAGGCAAACGGATCTTGTCGAGAAGATCTGGCATATGACTGCTGCGGCTCGGATCCTGGTCCCACCATTTCTTCGTCGCCTCGTAAAGCTCCTTCTCCTCTGAAACTTCCAACTCGTTGCGATCCAAGAACGACATCAGTGTATCTAGTGAGACACAGAGGAATTCCTCCGTGCGGATGAACTTGTTGAAATGCACCGAAAGGAGGCCAATTGCGGCTTCTCGAAGGTCCTCATATCCGAGTTCCTCGGCGATTTTCAGGATCTCAAAGGCATTATCTTGGCTGAGCAATGCTTTGAGGATCCTGCACATCTTGTTGCAGAGGCGTTCAATCCCTAGATTATGAGCATCTCGAAACGTGGCCAACGCTCCTTCCTCCCCCTCCAGTTCCAGCGCAGTTCCGTGGATGTAATCCCAGACCGGTTTGAACCCCATCGTGGTGAAGCCTTCCAACTTCAGTTCGTTCTGCCATGTGTCATGGTGGTCTTTGGAGAGCTCTTCGCGCAACTACGGGGAGACAGAGGCAAGGATGCCCTTACAGGAATAGAATCTCTCACCCTGGATGAGGATGACGACGTCGCACCAGCTGGGTTCCGCGCTAAAGCCCTCGGAGATGTTCCTCGCAAGGTTGGCGTGATCGTCCAAATCCTTAGGGATCACGAGAGTTTTTCCTTTCTTCATGACGGATGTCATTTTTCCTTGGCGGTATGAACCTTGACAGAATATCAACCGCTCTCTATTCCGCTGCACAAAGACTGAAGTGCGATATGAATTTGGTGGTAAGTGTTTTTGTAGGAGAGCGGAATGATACTACTGATCAGGTAGCGAAGGGATCGCGTAATTGTCCTCATCTAGCGGAAGACCCGAAACATTTACCTGGAGTGCACCTCTTGAGTACCTTGATAACGGCTGAGTGTAGGGGAGTGAGGGAGGGGGAGTAAGGAAAGCAGGAAATTCCGGTTTGAGGACTCAAACATCATGAAACCAGATAAGATATCCTTTGTTTTCTATATCTTCGGCCTTGAGAAGGTATACGAGTTGTCCAGCATTGGAAATTTCCGATAAGAAGGCGATTGGCGTATGGAAGCCGCGAGAAGCTTTCCTAGAGGCATTTAATTGTTTTAGAACGGTTTTTCAAATAAAATGTAAAGTTGCACATTACATGACGCGCTCATCCTCGTGATCATGAACGGTTTTTCAAAATGTTCAGCCTGTGCTAGTGAAAATAAATGAGAATGATTTAAATAACATGTATGTGTCCGGAATTGGATGAAGCAGAAGAGAAAATGCAGAGTATCTTGTGGAACCGCAGGCAAAATAATTCGTTTTTTCCCTCTGGAATCACGATTATTATGGTTTTAATTGGTCTGGTGTGTCCCCTCTCTCTGTGAAAGTCTGATGTTCAGTCGCGGCCAAGTTTACTGCCTGTACTTCTTCGAAGTCGTAAAAGATATTAATATGAAATGTGCGCAAAAGAGCATATATGTTTACAAACCGGAATTGTCTGGTCGACATTTCCACAGGAAAAGGCTTTGAAGATTGCGAGGTGGATAATGAATCACCATGCCCCTATTTCCAGACGAGTATTATTTCGCAATGTTTCTCGAACGATGAATGTCGAACAAGGAGGAACTACAACTGGAATATGGATTCCAAAATCCCAATTTTGGCTCGGTTCAATCTTCCTTCATGTTGAGTGAACAATTTTTATTTTAGCTCAACCACACTCCAACGAAAAAATCTGAAGTTAATCACAGAATGAAATATATTCAACACCGAAAACCGTTGAAACCCGGATCCAGCAGTAAAAACAGGAAAAATGTAAAAGGAATTAACTAACTCAACACCTCAATCTTTATTTACAATTCCAAGAAAGCTTCAACAAAAGGTTTGTTCAGTCGCAATGTGCCACTAGCAGTTTTTTCATTTCACTATATGAAACGCATTTTGGACCGTGCAATGCAAACCAGAATGTTTCGAAATCACAAGAAGAAAAAACTGCATTGAAATTGAAGTCAACATCGAAACAATCCAGCTGTTATCGAAGAAATCGCCTACCACCTTCCAAATATACATTTTTTTTACATTATATCTCAGATATGACATCTTAACAGCACGAACTATCAACAAATTCATAATGTGGTATTGAAGAAGAGGAAAGGAAACCATCCAAATTCGCCAGAAACCGCGAGTCATTTACGAACTTCACGTGATCATTTAGCAATCTCTCGCAGCTCCTCGAATTATGTCTCTCAACCATTTCCCACTTGGTTCCATCAATGACTTCGAGGGAGTCTTGCATGGTTCTTCCGATAGCATACAGAATCCTGCCAGCTGATGAGTCTGTGGCTCTGCTGTCCTTTCAGCATAGCCGATTACTTCCGCCACGACTTCCACTTCAAATCTAGCAAGTACACGGATATTTTATGTTCTGCGAAGTCGCATCCTCCAGTGAGAAACAGGTTACCAGAGTGAGACACGACGGCGGGATTCATCTTCCCTGAGGGAGCTCAGCCAATTCCATCCACTTGGACGTGCGGAGGTTTAACTTCTCCTGCTTTTTGTCATTGGATAGTGTTGTACCCGAAGATGACGTGCAGGAACCTGTCTTTAACGCATGCTCCGGCATTGCAAAAGTTGTTGATCTGTTTTAGCCACACCCTGTATAATTTGTTCAATACAGATCCAACTATGAAAATAAACATTTTCTACCACGGTTATGCAAGCATTGTATGCAGATTTGTTATGAACGACAACTTTGGCGCGAGAGAAATTCGTAAGACAATAAAGACAAGTCAAGAGAAAGCAAGGTAAGAGAAAGAAAAACAAGTGAATGGCAAGTCTAGAGAATGAGCGCAATACTAGTGAAACCAGTGAAGTCAGAAAAATAGTGCTAAAAAGGTTAAAGCTGTGAAAAGAAAGAACGATCCAAATTCCTCAGAAGTCGTTACAGGGGATCCTAAAGGGCTACGTCACATATTCATTTTGCAAGCTCTTTCGCAACCCTCCAAATCAAGTCTCTGCACCACTTCCCACTTGGTTCCATCAAAGACTTCAATGGAGTCTTTTAGTGTTCCTCCAATAGCATACAGTTTCCCGTTCAGGGATATGAGGCCGTGGTTCTGCCGCCCTTCCACCATCAACGGCTTCTTCCGCCATGCATTCTGTCTTATCTCGTACAAATACACTTCTCTTTTATGTTCCACAGAGTCGCACCCTCCAGCGAGGAGGAGGTCGCCCTCCTGAGACAGGATGACGGGGTTACTCCTCGCCTGAGGGAGATCGGCCAGTTCCATCCACTTAGACGTGCGTAGATCTAATTTCTCATGCTTCTTTGAAACCGTAGTGTTATACCCGCCGATGACGTGGAGGCACCTGTCGTTAAGGCATGCTCCTGCATTGTATCTCTCGTATTTCATATCATCAAGTCCCATCCACTGACCCGACCCTAGGTCGAAGGCAAACACCCATGCCACTACATCCCTTGTACCATCCTGCCCACCGCAGACATGGATCATTTCCTTGGAAGCAGGCATTGCCTGCCACGAAATGAAATCGGGTGGCGCGGGTCCTTCTCCCCATTCCCGCTTCCCAACGTCGAAAATCTTCATTTCGCCCATTCCATTCACGTACACCTTCCCATCTATGGCTGCAAAGACTCTGCATGACATCCAATCTGCAATTTCTGGATAGCGAGTGACCTCATCCAAACTCCAGTCGTCTGTGCACGTGTAATAGAACATCTTTTGATTTTTCTTCTTTCCTAGACACCAAATCGCGTTGGAAGGCAAAAGCCGTGGCTTAGTCTTTATTTCAGGGACTACATGGCGGAGGTGTGGGACATGGTAGTCTCTTGCATCTGACAGGGCCTTATCGCATTTTAGATTTCCAGAATTGGCCGGATCCTTGAAAATCTCCTCCTTCACTTCATTTCTCACGTACTCATACGGCAGGAGAGGCAGACGGATCTTGTCAAGAAGGTCTGGTATATGACGACTGCGGCTTGGATCCTGGTCCCACCATCTTTTCGTCGCCTCGTAAAGCTCCTTCTCCTCTGAAACTTCCAACTCGTTGCGATCCAAAAATGACATCAATACATCTAATGAGACACAGAGGAATTCCTCCGTGTGGATGAACTCGTTGAAACGCAACGAAAGGACCCCAATTGCGGCTTCTCGAAGGTCTACGTAACCGAGTTCCTCCGCAATTTTGAGGATTTCGAAGGCATTACCGTGATTGAGCAACGCTTTCAGGATCTTGCACATCTTGTTGCAGAGGCGTTCAATCCTTAGCTTATGAGCATCTCGAAGCGTGGCCATCGCTCCTTTCTCCCCCTCCACTTCCAGCGCAGTTCCGTGGATGTAATCCCAGACCGGTTTGAACCCCACCGTGGTGAAGCCTTCCAACCTCAACTCGTTCTGCCATGTGTCATGGTGGTCTTTGGAGAGCTCTTCGCGGAAGTACGGGGAGTCAGCGCAGTTCCGTGGATGTAATCCCAGACCGGTTTGAACCCCACCGTGGTGAAGCCTTCCAACTTCAGTTCGTTCTGCCATGTGTCATGGTGGTCTTTGGAGAGCTCTTCGCGGAAGTACGGGGAGGCAGAAACTAGGATCCCCCTGCATGAATAGAATCTCTCACCCTGGACGAAGATGACGACGTCGCACCAGCTGGGTTCCGCGCTGAAGCACTCGGAGATGTTCCTCGCAAGGTCGGCGTGATCGTCCAAATCCTTAGGGATCACGAAAGTTCTTCCTTTCTTCATGACGGTTGTCATTTTTCCTTGGCGGTATGAACCTTGACAGAATATCAACTGCTCTCTATTCCGATGCACAAAGGCTGAACTATGACATAGATTTGGTGATAGTGCTTTTGTAGGAGCACGGAATGATAATACTGTACAGGGTGTGTAGGAAGCGCGTAATAGTCGTCCTTATCAAGCGAAAGACCCGAAACATTCAACCGAACTGGAGTGCTCCTCTTGAGTACCTTCTTAATGTGTATAAGGGGTGGGGAGCAGGAAATCGCGGTAAGACAACGCGAGCACCATGAAACCGGATAAGATACCCTTGGTCTTCTATATCTTCGGCCTTGAAAAAGTATGAGTTGTGTAGCATGGGAAACTTCCGATAAGAAGGAGATTACCGTATGGAAGCCGTGAGAAGCGTTCCTTGAGGCATTTAATTGATTTAGTACGGTTTTTCAAATGAAATGAATGGTTGGACATTACATGACGTGATCATCTTCGAAACTAAGAGGAAAGCTCTACCCTTAATTTCCAACCTGAAAATTGAAAAGCGCTCTTGCAAAAGTACTCCCTCTCACCCCCATTAGCTATGTATCAATCAATTACCGACTTGAAGCTCCTTCTATTGAGTGAGGTGCCAAGTTCAACATCAGGTACTAGTCAGGACTATCTATCGACATAATATCTATTTCTCAAAAACGGCAAAATCAATCGCGAAACCACGGAATCAACCAAGAGATTTTCATCACGAACCAATGCACCAAGTGGCTCTTCCTAAATTGGGCGTGTTTGCATGTAAACCCAGCAAAACCTATACGCCTTAGAGGCCCATTATAACGGTCTGGTAACTTCCTCTCAAGCCAGGTGGCGAACGTGTCCCAAGCAATCGAGGAAAGGCGTAGTAAATGAGGACCCGACCCACTCTTGTTCCCTATTAGCCTGTCACCCAGGATGGTTGTGGCGAGAACCTTCATGGATGTGAAGAGCAGAGGGTGAGCATTCGCCCTTGAGGAATCCACGTCTAGAAAGAGGAGGAAGGTGAGGAGAAACACGAAGAAACCAGACAATGAAGGCGTTTTCTTTTCATGGCGCAGAAATGACGACTTCATTCGAAAATGACTTCTGTATTCGATGACCTGTCCATATAAACGGCTGGGTATGCTCCGCGGCATGCAGAGTCCGCCAAAAAATGTATACACACTTCAGGAAAAGAAAAACTTGTATAAACATGTTAATACTAAATTCATTCAGACATCATGAGATTAATACAAGTTACCTTTGGCCTCTACAGTTACAAGAGGTGCTCAAAGTGGTGGCCATTAGCTTCCAGACATTTATAAGTACGGCGAACTGCTGCTTGGGCAACCTTGGCCAAAGTGTTCAGTGGGATTGCTGTAAATGCATTTTCAATTTCTTCTCCAAGTGCCGCCAGTGTAGTTGGTTTTCTGCGATATACTACATCCTTTAGGGTCCCCATAGGTATAAGTCTGCAGGTGTTAAATCAGGAGAACGTGCGGGGGAACTCAACTGCACCTCTTCGTCCTAGCCAGTGTCCTTGCAAAATGCACATATATTTTCAATTTCTTTCGACGTTTGATCAAATTACGATAACACTGTGCACTGTGTACTTATCTGGATGAGAATTTTATTTTCAGGTCCCCTCTCTCTGTGAAAGTCTGATGTTCAGTTGCGGCCAAGTTTACTACCTGTACTTCTTCGAAGTCGTAAAAGATATTCATATGAAATGTGCCATATTCCATACTCCATATTTGTTTACAATCCGGAATTGTCTGGTCGACATTTCCACAGGAAAAGGCTTTGAAGAGGGCGAGGTGGATGATGAACCTGCATGCCCCCCATTCCCAGAGGAGTATTATTTCGCAATGTCTGTCGAACGATGAATGTCGAACAAGGAGGAACTACAACTGGTATATGGATTCCAAAATCCCAATTATGGCTCGGTTCAATCTTCCTTCATGTTGATTGAACAATTTTTATTTTGGCTCTACCACACTCCAACTGAAAAAAATCTGAAGCTAATCGCAGAATGAAATATATTCAACACCGAAAACCGTTTAAACACGGATCCAGCAGTAAAAACAGGAAAAATGTAAAAGGAATTAACTAACTCAACACCTCAATATTTATTTACAATTCCAAGAAAGCTTCAACAAAAGGTTTGTTCAATCGCAATGTGCCGCTAACAGTTTTTTCATTTCACTATATGAAACGCATTTCGGAGCGTGCAATGTAAACCAGAATGTTTCGAAATCACAAGAAATTGCAAACTGCATTGAAATTGAAGTCAACATCGAAGCAATCCAGCTGTTATCGAAGAAATCGCCTACCACCTTAAAAATATACATTTTTTTTACATTATATCTCAGATATAGCATCTTAACCGAAATAACTATCACCAAAATCATAATGTGGTATTGAGGAAAAGGAAAGGAACCATCTAAATTCGCCAGAAACCGGGAGTCATTTACGAACTTCACGCGACCATTCGGCAAGCTCTCTCGCAGCTCCTCGAATTAAGTCTCTCAACCATTTCCCACTTGGTTCCATCAAAGACTTCGATGGAGTCAAGTCTTGCAGGGTTCTTTCGATAGCATACAGATTCCTGCCAGCTGATGAGTCTGTGGCTCTGCTGTCCTTTCAGCATAGCCGATTTCTTCCGCCACGACTTCCGCTTCAAATCTAGCAATCACACGGATATTTTATGTTCCGCGAAGTCGCATCCTCCAGTGAGAAACAGGTTACCAGAGTGAGACACGACGGCGGGATTCCATCTTCCCTGAGGGAGCTCAGCCAATTCCATCCACTTGGACGTGCGGAGGTTTAACTTCTCCTGCTTTGTCATTGGATAGTGTTGTACCCGAAGATGACGTGCAGGAACCTGTCGCTAACGCATGCTCCGGCATTGCAAAAATTGTTGATCTTTTTTAGCCACACCTGTATAATTTTTAAAATACATTTCGAACTAAGAAAATATGCATTTTCTACTACGGTTATGCCAGAATTGTATACATTTGTGTCATGAACGACCAACTTGGCGCGCGAGAAATTTGCAAGACAATAAAGACAAATCAAGAGAAAGCAAGGCAAGAAAAAGAAAAGCAAGTGAATGGCAAGTCTAGAGAATGAGCGCAATACTAGTGAAACCAGTAAAGACAGAAAAATAGTGCTGAAGAGATTGAAGCTGTGAAAAGAAAGAACGATCCAAATTCCTCAGAAGTCGTTACGGGGATCCTATAGGGCTATGTCACATATTCATTTTGCAAGCTCTTTCGCAACCCTCCAAATCAAGTCTCTGCACCACTTCCCACTTAGTTCCATCAAAGACTTCAATGGAGTCTTTTAGTGTTCCTCCAATAGCATACAGTTTCCCGTTCAGGGATATGAGGCCGTGGTTCTGCCGCCCTTCCACCATCAACGGCTTCTTCCGCCATGCATTCTTCAGCGCAGTTCCGTGGATGTAATCCCAGACCGGTTTGAACCCCACCGTGGTGAAGCCTTCCAACCTCAACTCGTTCTGCCATGTGTCATCGTGGTTTTTGGAGAGCTCTTGGCGGAAGTACGGGGAGACGGAGACTAGGATCCCCCTGCATGAATAGAATTTCTCACCCTGGACGAGGATGACGACGTCGCACCAGCCGGGTTCTGCTCTGAAGCACTCGGAGATGTTCCTCGCAAGGTCGGCGTGATCGTCCAAATCCTTAGGGATCACGAGAGTTTTTCCTTTCTTCATGACGGTTGTCATTTTTCCTTGGCGGTATGAACCTTGACAGAATATCAACTCCTCTCTATTCCGCAGCACAAAAGCTGAAGTACGAGGATGGATTTCGTGATAATGTTTTTGTAGGAGCACGGAATGATAGTACCCTACATGTAGCGTAGGAAACGCGATAAAGTTGTCCTGATCAAAGGGAAGACATGAAACATGCAACTGAACTAGAATGTATCTCTGAGTATCTTGGCTTTGAGTGGAGGGGGGGGGGGGTGGGGGGGGGGGGAAACAGGGAATGGTCGTGAGCGGAGGCAAACATCATGAAACCGGATAAGATAACTTTTTTTTTATATATAGTGTGTCCCAAATGTCTCTGAGACTTTTTGAAAACTCTGAAACTTTGAAATTATATTAAAAGTTAACCGTAAGAGTTGGAACTAATTTGTTTATTGCATCATGAAGTGCATCTCAAAGATTTTTTCTCACAATATTGGAATAATGGATTGTGCTCTGCGTGTGTTCCATGGAGAACGTCAAGTCGATAACCAATTTCTTCCCACGTTCTGTAACACGTCTCATCAACATTCCTTTTAATATTCCGAATTCTGTACAACTTCTCGATGATGCTCACTTTTGTGCGGTATTGGTCTTTCACCTAACCCCTCAGGAAGAAATCCAATGGGATAATGCCTGGTGAACGTGGAGCCTATGGAACTGGACCACCTCGCCCGATCCACCTCTACGAGAAATTTCTGCTGAGACATTCACGCACTGCTGAACTCCAATGTCGCGACACTGGAGTTGGGCATTTCCATGGCGTCCACGTTCACCAGACATTACCCCATTGGGTTTCTTCCTGTGGGGTTACATGAAGGACCAAGTATACCGCACATAAGTGAACATTCAGTAGTGGAAGAACAGAATTCGCGATGCTGTAAGGAATGTTGATGTGGACTTGTTACAGCAAACGTGACAAGAAATTGGTTATCCCCTTGACGTTCTCCATGCAACACACGGAGAGTACATTTCTGTATTGTAATATTATTTTTAAAAAAAACTTTGAGATGCATTTTATGATGCAATAAAAACATTAGTTCTAACTCTCACGGTTAATTTTAAATTTAATTTCGAAGTTGTACAGGGGCTTTTGGGACACCCTGTATATTCGGCCTTGAAAAATTGACAGCGTTGTCCATCATTGGCAACTTTCGATTAGAAGGCTACTGGCGATGAAGCCCGTACAAAGCTCTCCTCAAGGCATTTGATTGTTTTCGAACGGTTTATCAAATGAAATACATAGTTTGATATTAAATTATGTGATCATCCTCGACATTAAGTCAACGGAGGAGGGAAAAATCATTACTATCAGATGCAGTCGACTCCCTGACAGATCCTGGATACATCCACTCGACTTTCTTGACAGGTCCTCGATGGATTCACTCGACTCCCCATCGAGGTGTCGTGCCGACAACGTACGCATGTACATTTCCAGACAACAAAGCAAATTATCGGGAAGACAAAATTGGCAATGTCTGGCGAGAGGATTGGAGCTCTGTCGCCTGATGGATATAAGCCCAGGTTAAGACTAGATCATTTGCTGCGAAAGTGTGAAGCCCAACCCACTTCCTAGTGTTCGACATCATTTTAACCAGTTTTAACGCCAATGAAAGTTTGGTAAAAGTTGATGGAAGTTAGATAGGAGTGGAATTCGATTCCCTCCTGATGCAGATTCATCCTGGAATTCGAATGTCTGCATGGATTCGCAATATTGTGGTAAAAGATTGCAAACAAGATTTACATTTCCACTGGGAAGACCTAAAACGCCTGCAGGCGGGTGGACCTACATGGAAGTAACCTTCACAATCAATTTTACTATACGCTCTTGAGACTAGATCTCGCGCCAAAAAAGAGATTCTACGGCAAAGTAACAGCAACCGTTCAATAATAACCGAATTGCAAAGAAGCCCTTTTCCAACCCTTACCGCTTGCGTTCGCCCTCGCGCAAGCGACCCGAAAATTAGAAAAATCTTTTTCATTAAGTCTTTGGGGCCACCAAATTTCATCGGATCTGTAGAATTTAAGTTATTATGCACAGAATAATCCAGTTAGGAGTTACTTCGCACAATTACGGGATTTATATTCGCACCTTACCAAAGGGACTATGGCTTCCAGCCAAGGAGGCAAGAGAGCTATATTCAAGTACCACACAGACAAGTACCAGTGCCGTGCGCCATGGCAAAGCCGCCAAAAAGCGGCTAGGACCGTTGGAGATCATTCATGTTCGATCGTCCTCACGTTGAAATCCAAATTGCCTGATATGCGTCAAAATGCACTAAACTTACAGTTCTCCATTGTGTTTTCTGTCCGACTGGACAGCACTCACTTGCTACGAAATATTGCAAGGCAATTATCGCGGGAGGCGTTCCAAGCGTAGGCTCATCACACTCCCAGGAAATAGGCTCATGCTCAACATTCAAGCTTAAATTTGCTAAAAACGACCTGAAGCTCACTCAGGATCATTTGATCAGTAGGTCTGCCAATGATTAAATAAGTGTAATGAATGCTTCAAGTTCGGTTCTCTGTAAAAAAGTTCATTGAGCGCATCAACTAGACACTTGACATAAATAACATGCAAATAACAATAATAATGTCTTTATGGAGCAGAGTCAAAGAACCATCGTTCTGCTTTTCTTCTGAATAAAATATCCATAGACTACAGCAGATTGCAAGTCAGGTACTTCAGTCAAGAATGTCACGGGGCATGACATGGACTTGAGGGGAGTCCAAATCATCCACATTCCAACGACCCAACACTACATTAATGTGGTCACATATAAATTTATTTGGAGAGTTAAAAACGATAGTAACCATCTACCTAAGGGTTGTCGCGGACTGCCACGAGTGGCAACACGTGTCGTCGCGTGTTGCCAGTCTGATGCCCCAGCCATCGTTGACACCATCCATGCAGCGATTGTACCTCGTTTCTTGCTCCCTCGTAGCAAGAACCAATGATAAGCACGCCAACGATGAGAAAGGGACGAAGCCCATCCGAATCTTCCCTCCATACTCAATGTCTTGCTTAAGGCATTCGACCTTCTATTTCACCTCACGCGTGACAGCCGCTAATTCCATGGATCCACATTTCCACGCAAAAAAAAGCATTCACAGAGAATTGCATACGACGATGAAGCAGAGTGGCAGTGTAGCGGCACAGTTTCACCATTCCACAGTCAATAGGACGCGACGCAAAGAACACGAATATAGGAAAATATGAAAGTTCAAGAACTAGCTCATTAGACCTTAACATTGTACATGCCATTCAATGACGATTGTTGAACTAATATCACGTATTGGTAGGTCCATTTAACGCTGTCAACACCCGTTAAGGACGACATTCGCGTTAAGTTTTTCCAAACGGGAATGTTGGGCAGTTCACGTCGCAGCTACGACTGAGGTAGGCATCAAGAAGAGGGTCGCCTCGTGTACATCTCCAAGGATTTCTTTGGCTGCAGGGTCATGACGATCGGCACTTGGGAACGATGTTTCCCTCCCTCCCACGCTCCTCTGTCCAACGGGTACTTGCCACTGCTCCCGAATAGGCCCAGGTGGAGGTTCGGCACCATCTACGGAAGGGAGGACTGGATAGAATGCTTTCCATCAATTCTTTCAATGAGTGACGCTTCTCTTACCTTCGAGGAGAAGCTGAACTCGTCAGGATGGGAATGGTCGGAGAAAGAATTCTTGCGAGAAGAATCCACGATTGCAGGTGAGGACTTGGTTGCGCTGGTATCAGGCAGAACATCCTGGAAGGGTTCAGGTCCAAACCAGCTTAACATCACAGGTAGGTAAATGAGGCCGTGGTAGAGTCCGTAGAGGACCGAGGCCCACATGACCTGCAAAAAAGGAATCAATAGCTGACGTTTTCCCTTATTCCCTTATTCATCTCCAAAGATTATTCCCTTTTCAGTCCTTTAGGCTTAGTTCTCGAAATGTGATGCAGTATCCATATTTTCTGCTGAATAAACCGAAGGTTTTCCGAGAAAGAAGTAAAAAAGGAACCGGAATAGAAGGTTTGAGACAATCATCGCACTGGTTGAGCTGCATCGCGCAAGAACCTGCTCGTAGGCTTTCCGCAGATCAGACGGTCCACTCATTATCAATTAATCATATCCGATCGGCTTGAGATCGAAGCCATTATCTGGGCAGCAGGACAGTATTAAGAAGGTCTATCGCGGATATTGAAAGAGGAAGGGATGCAAATGCGATTCAACCTGAGACAGAGACAAGATTTTTGACCAGGATCCATTGGGACGTACCTTGAGACTGCTAATGAAGATATAGTTGTCGCTAAACCAGCAGAAAACGAAGGCCAACATAGTAGTGAAACCTCCGTTGAACACTGGAGGGCCAATGCTCGTCAGTGTGATCCTCACCCGATCTGCAATGAAGTAACCATCATCAGAAGCATTCTCACGTCTGTCAGATTAGTAAAAAAAAAAGTCGAACAGATGAACTATGAAATTAGCATCGGTTCAATTATGCAAATACCAGATATTAATTAACTTTAATCTAGTTAACATTCGAGCCTTCACATCAAAAACAAACTTATAACCGTGCAGTTGCCGAACCCTAGGACTACGAATGCAGGGAAGTTCCACAGCCAGGGAACCCACCATTTTTGGAGTCGGCATGGGTGACCATGAACCTGTGAGCGACGTGGGTCGAATAGTCAACCGCAAGCCCCACGGACAAGATGATGAGAATGGACGTGAGCAGCTCGATCGTCAGTCCGAACAGCTGAATGCTCCCAGCGATCCCAACGAGGGTGAGGAGGATGCACGACAGGACCCATACGGAGACGCGCAGGTCCCCCACCAGGAGGAGGATGACGATGAAGACCCCTATCAAGGTGAACCCCACGTTCCTCGGTAATTCGTCTGATACGACCTAAAATCAAGTTCTCATTTAATCTCTATTGTCTCCCTGCAGAAATTCTTCTTACAAACTCACTCTGTTGGCCTCGGTGTGAATGTATTCACCGGTGAAGGAACCACGGAAGGGATTGCTGTTCTTGAATACTGCATTCTGTAATACTTCTCGGATTAGTTGCTTCGGAACGACGAAGAGACGCGAGCAAAAGTAACATTACACAACTATCAAGGGGGCTCTTCGGAATTGGTTATCTTTATGGAGGAAAGATCCTTTGTGAGATTAGATGTCGTCACCCATTGAAAAGAGAGTTGCTGACTGTGATGTTGAAATCTACGAGAATGTTCCCAGAATACACGATATCGCGAAGGTACTTGCGGCCCTTATCCGTAAAGACGAGGAACGTGGACACTTCGTCCTTGAATTGCGCCTCCGTCTTCGGGTATTCCTCTATGAATGAAAGGTAGCCTCATTACCAATAGAAAGGCAATAATGTACTGTCGGAAGATTGGTGAGGAACATACTTCCTTCCTCTTGGTTTATAACTTCCTTCGCTACCATGGTTTTCAGCTACCTTAGTGAGAACTGGTTAAGGTTACTGCTGTTCAAAGAGCATTCCCGGAGGTCCCGAAGAGAAAGGGACTTCATCAGTTGCAGGGGACATGGAGAGGTGTGTCATCTCACATGATCAGAAACAATTCACAGAATATTCACTCACACAATAGGCATACGGAGTATTTGTCTTGCCCTAGGAAATTCTTTTACGGTTTCTCGATGTGCGAAGTGATCAGCAAATATTGGATGTATATGTATGGGATTTCCCATCGCCTTGAAAACTCCAAGGACGAGGTTAACCTAAATCGTGGACTAAACTTATGGGACGTTCCCATTGCAGTTACCAAGGTAAAAGGCGCCTCGATAGCCGCTTTCCGGGAAGTTGCTCTCCAAGACGACGATGAATTCCTTCACATATCCGGAACCGAGGTACCAAAACTGGTCGGAGGCTTTTTCCAATTGAGTCATTTTCCAACCGTTCAGACCCAACAGGGAGAAAGTAGTCAAGACCACCAATACCTGAATGGTAACCAGTAATCGTCATTCACCCCACTTACTTAAACTTGAAACTGTATTTGTAATTGTCGTTACTTCACCTTGATTGGTGTTTTGGAGAGGGCAGGTGCGACAAATTTCTCGAAGAGCGTCGGAAGAAGCTGCCACTGCGAGCATCGAGCGGGTTTGTACGTTTCCGGCAGCGGGATGCAGAGGCAGCCCTCCCGATGGTTGTCCTTCCTCCTCTCGTCCAGCGCCATGCTCGGGACCATCAGCAGAAGGGTGATGACGTAGATGATGGAGATTCCCACCGCGGTGGAAATGCAGAAGCTCCGGAGCATCGGCACGGTCTTGGAAAAGAAATTCCAACACTTCAGAAGTCTCTACTCCTCTTTTTAAAACCTTTCTGCCATTAATTTGCAGCGTTTCCTTCCAGTTTGGATTTGCCTCATCCCATCTGAACTGCCGGTATTCCCGAAAAAAATTCCCAGAAGGGAGGAAGGAAGGATGAGTGGAGGGTCATCTCATGTATCTGGAATAATTTTGGCATGAGGCATTCCCTCATTGAGAAGGAAATCTCTGCAAATTTCTTGCGAGCTGGCCCCTCTTGGTGGCCGAGATAAGGGGCCTCAAATTGTTGTCGTCCGCAGTGCGCCTTGATATCCTTGCAGCATAAAATAGATATATCTCAAGAGCTACTTCATTAACGTTCATCACAATCAAGCCCGATTCAAAACCATGGAAGTCGTCATCTGTGAAGGTCGATGACCTAGATCAGGACTTCCCAGATAACACAATTTTTCAATTTAAAAAAAAATGTCCATAAGGTATCGCTGTTGCTCAAACAATTCAATATATTACACGTTCGTGTTTTTCATATATGAATAAAAGCGTTTTAAAATGTGAGTGCCACAAATTTTCAGTACTGAACTGTAGCACATCTTCGTGAAGTACTGGCATAGAGTAGACAGTTTTGAATGGAAAATTCCCTATGTCTGGATATCCGATGGTTTTTGTTGCTTAAGTTCGGCGAATTTCTACGTAAAAACACTTCATTTGAAAATGGACCTTCTTCGTTTGTGATTGCCCTTTTATTAGCCTTTGTTATGAAGAGAGTCAAATAGGAAAAACATGAATTTCAAAATATAAAAAAGTCCCCCGCAAATCATGTTACCCGGTCATTCGATGATATTGGGTTGGAAAGAAAGTCTTGCAACACTTTCTAAAACTATTTATAAAATTTTTCAAAGGAATGATGGGCAGGGCTTTGCATTTGTACAGTATATACTGGAATGTTCTCGAAGCTTCAGCCATCTGGGTGTATAAGGCGGTTTCTGCCATTAGTTGGCAGCCATGGCTCCGATTGAACGAGCAACTCTTTGCCCTATCGTCTACTACGAGTTCCTCCAAGGACACTCTGCGAGAACCGCCACGGACAACATCTGTGCTGCATTCAAGGGCAACGTCGTCCACTATTCCACGGTGTCTCAATGGTTGAAATGCTTGGAATCTGGCGACACGACCTTTGGAGATCGACCACGCTCAGGACGTCCATCTACAGTTGATGACGAAGCCCTGCGGAACGCCCTCAACGCAAAGCCGAACGCCACCACTCGCAAATCGGCAACTACACTTGGAGTCACCCATATGGCCATTGGCAACCATCTGAACAACCTCGGCTATTGGAAGGTTTACTTGACATGGGTCCCTCATCAGCTCAGCGACTCTGACAAAGCAAGCCGTGTCTGTGTCTGCAAATCACTGCTCCTTCGTCCGCACAGAAAGGACCTTCTGAAGGATAGTTCTGGGCAAAGGGCATCGAGCAGTTACCCGTGCGTTGGAAACATGTCATAGACAACAATGGCCATTACACTGTAGACTGAAACTGTATTTCAATGAAGTTATAAAATTTTGAAAAATTTGGGCAGAGCGCTGCAAGACTTTCTTTCCAACCCAATAACTCCAAAAAGTCATGGTAAGACCTCTGTTACCTACACAAGGGCAACATTTCTTCACAAAACCTCTCCATCACCTAAGATGACACGACAAATTGATCGAGGAATGGCTAGATTTCAACAAAAAAATGTCCTTGTGCGGACTGTAGAGGTCTTAGCTTGACATCTGGCAGGAGTTGCTCTCGACGTGGCATTTGTCGTATCATGTTGACACAACACGATTAACGAAGAAAGACTTGACCGTCGCAGAATTTGTTCCTACTGATAAGACTCTCATCAGACCCAGTGAAAGGTGGCTAGAGTAATTCCCGTGATATCGCGGGATTCACGCTTCGAGGGCTTCCCACAGAGCAACTTTCCGACCCCTTGTCTTAGCAGCCAAGGGTCGTAGGCTCCTTTTTCAGTAATGGAAATACATTCTGCCGTAATATACAGTGTCGCAGAATTGACTGGGAATTGGTCCTTTGGCCTGGCCTATTGGTGCACAGAGGTATGGTCCTTTTGCCCAGGCTTCAGTGGCAGAGGCCTAGGTCAAATCGGCCCAGATACGAAACCGTCTACGTTCGGCTAATTCTCGGACACTCGATAAATACCATATACCAAGTTTCATCCTGACTCGTGAGATCTCCTCTGAAGCGCTTTGCTCAATTTACCCTTTCCGTCCCGAGTTTAATTGATATAAAAACAATTTATTCTTTAACCGTTCATAAAGAACCCATTCGGCACAACAACGTTGTGTCAACGTTGAAAAAAAGGTTGATGGCAATGTTGCCTCAATGTTGAGAAAAGGTTGACTTCTCAACGTAAGATGCTGCCACGACGTTGCCACAATGCTGAAATGAAACACAGCTCAACGTAGAAAAGTTGTCGCTGTGCGACGTTGTGTCAACGTTGAATTGTCAACGTACGGGCATTATAGTACCTCCTCCCTATTCCAGAGTCTGAATAAGCTTTGATTATCGGATGAAATTGTGTATGGACTCGATAACTCCACGGATGGTCCCCAAGTGGTATGATACTAGTAGTACTCTACCGAGCATAAAAATTCCAAATAACGGAGTTATTCCACAGAGTTTTATTTCCTTTACTGAATCAGAATTCAAATTGAGTCAGAATTCAACACGACTCAATCCTCTCGATCCAGCAGAGGAAACAACCTCGCGGACATGGTTTTCATACTCTATCCATCATGGATGAGCCTGAGTAAGGGCGCGTGTCTCCTCGGACCCACTAGCCAGAAGTACTTTGGGTCTCCTTCTGCCTGATTACCTCCTTAAACATGTCTATCTAGATATTCCTATACCTTCCCCTATGCTGTAAATGGGAAAAGATCGGGTACTGGATGAAAAATGCAGGGTACTGTTTATTTCAAGGCATCAGGGTAAGAATCGCAGAATCGGCGGTTACGTGCCATCTCGCGTCGGTTCCTAGAACCTATTTCCTTTTGATATGATGTGGATAACTCTACGTAAAAACAACATTGAGAATGCGATTTAAAGAAAATTTGCTCCTAATAGCCTCTGAACGACTTCCCTAATTCACGAGTAGTCACCAAATGCTGAAAATACTGTTAATTATGAATAGCTAGCATTTCATCGATGTTGATTTTTCGTTGAATTCTCAACTTCAACCAAGTCTCAACGTTGCAACCTATTCTCAATGTTGATACAACGTTGTTGTGCCGAATGGGAGACGTAATTCATTACAAACATACCAAATGCAAAAAAGGTCTCAGGAACCCAGAAGTCTTGCTTGACCTCAAGGTCGTGTGCTCTTATGAAGTCCCGCAAAATATGCTGAAAAAGTGGGATTCCTGAGTCCCGCCATACAAAAATGTTAAAATTCCGACTTTTCTATTCTTCAAATTCAATCAAGCCAATCTCAAAAAAGAAATATCGGTTTCGCGTAAATCCCATGCATAGTTGCCTTCACGTAATTCCATGGCACACAAATGTATGCTTTCCTCTCAAGCGGAAACAGATCTCAGTATAAGATCCCAATACCATCCATTTACAAAATGCCAACTTGATACGTTCATGTTAAAATGCTTTTTTGATAGCGACTTGTTTTTTCCTTCAGGAGACAAGATAAAGAAAATGACCAATGACGCCAAAGGCCTTATAGTCGCGTGCATTGTTCTTTCAACAGTAGAAATGACTCATTTAATAGAAGAAATCCCACTCACGGTCGTCGCGCCCATGCAGAACGCGAAGATGTCCGTGAGCGTCGTGATCGTGATGGACACGCCGGACTGCTTCAGCGCCAGGGCGACCCGCTCCTCCGGCGTCCACGTCCCGCCTGCTGCGATCACGTTCTCTAGGCTCTGTGGAGGAGGAGAGGTCGGAAACGTTCGCGGCGAAGCTCTGCGGAACAACGCCGCGACCGTTTCTGAGACCGCAGGTGAAGCCGACCTGGACGACCACGAGCGTGTCGTCGATCCCGATCCCGAGAATGAGGAACGGCATGATGCTGTGAAGGTCGTAATACGGCAGGCCCAGGTAAAAGCACAGCCCGAACGTGCTCAGGATGGTCAATCCGATTGCCAAAAGGGACTCCAAACCGATAAGAACCTGCAATGGAAATGGCAAAGGACTCCGAACTGATAAATATCTGCAACGGACGCGGCGAATGATCCTCGTGCGCGTGGGCCTGTACGATTTCAACAAATTTGAGGGTCGCTCAATTTATTTTTGCAATGGCATGTTTTCCCCGAGCAGATGAATTCAGCGACATGACACAGTCTTCTGAGACAACTCTTCAAACAATATTACCCTTGGCAAATGCTCCGTGAAGCACGAACTTTATAGGAGCCCGACTCGCCCAACGGACGGCAGCCGAAATAGGACCGTGATAAAGCCTCTATCCCCGCCAGATGAAAGAAAACCGAAACCGAGATCCGCGCGAGTCACTTCGGCCGCTGGAGGAGCGAACTGTGACCGCTCTCTTTCGATTCCCTCCGTGCCTTAACCTTGCAGGAATAGAAGCTCCATCGCGACCCGATTCCATCGCCACTTACGAACAACTTCAGCCAGCAAATAAAAAAGCGTCCTCACCAGAATGTTTGACAAGAGAGTAATGGTACTTGAGAATCTCGGAAGACTGCAACATGTCACCTGATTGCATGATGCAAATTCAATGCAACATGCCAGTTTCCACGTCAAGAGAGGGTTCTATTGACCGTGTTTGCCACCTGGCAATGCATGGTATTGCCTCGAGACAACCTACACAAGCTATTATTTAGCAGGCAGTTAGAGGATTGCATAACAGGTAGTACTTCCTGTTTTCCGTTTGTCATAAAATTTTCAGCAATATATTAATATATTTTCTATTCGTGAAATGTAGATTAATTACATCGACTCAATGGAACATGGCAAAGCTAAAAAAAAATTCTCGAGTGGCCAGATCACGCCCGCATTTCCGAATTACGCCAGACTCCGGCTTGAAAATCCGACCAGACCGGGCTCACCCTGTGCTGCAGGAGGTTCAGTTTCCCCATAATCAGGGTCACGAAGACGGTGATGGAGATGAATCCCATGGCGAAGAGCGGCATGTTCTTCGCCAGCATCTGCCCCACCGCGTCTCGATAGCTGCATTACCAAACAGCAATTCGCAGCTTCAAATGATACCATTCAACGCATTCACGACTTCAACCGCCTTTTCCCTCTCTTGGACAGATTTTTTCCTAAAATTTGCTTTTTTGGAGGATGTTTGCATTTCAATGAATTGTACATGAGCCGCATATTAAAATATCTGAAGTATCCTCGTATTAGTGATTCATTTAGAGATACTTTATTGAGTATTTTTACGGGCGTCAACGAACGGCACATATCCAAAGAAACTCGGATTTCGTCACCAATGTGTTAATCAAACCTATTTGCATCTTGTATGAGAGCCTCGACGCCCTTGACACGGTCCCTCAACGAAAACAAGAGGCAAAACGCCGGAAGGAAGACAAAAGCGGACGAAAGGAACACGAGAGCAAAAGAGCGGAAAATGTCAAGGAAGGCTAAAATGAAGGCATTCAGTCACAGACCTTCGCGCTGCCATGGCATACGTCCCGAGTCCTTCAGGCTTGGGAATGTCGTTATGAAACACCAAGTCGATGAATTCCTTCTCCCACGGTTCCGCGATCGGATCCATCTGAAAAGGAAGCGAATGTCGCCATACACGGGTGAGATGCGCCATTCGACACCGAGAGGAATTCCTACCCGCTGTCCACTGCTGGAGGTGACGTTGGTCCGGTCCTTGAGAATGTAGACGCTCATGATTCCCCTGGCCGAAATTACTCTTCCGTTCCGATCCCTTTCTACCTTGGCTAAGATCACTTCCACGTCTCTTGGAGCCGTTGAACTGGCAAAAAATAACGCAAATAATGTTTTTGAGTTGTTTCAAAATTCAGCGAGCGAAAACACGTCGAGTAACTACTCTTTATCGAGTGCCTTCGTGACTTTGTCCAATATCTCCTCTTGTGTGATGTTTTCGAAGTCGTAGTCACGGACCCATAAGAGCAGAGTGCTGACGTAGATGCACCGATCGTCGAGGAAAGTCTTTTCCTCGCCATTCTCCGCCCCGAACAGCGGGGTCTCGTCCGCGCTGGCTTTCCAGCCGTAGTCCCCGTAGTCCTCGTAATCGCTTCCTTCCTTGACCGATCCGATCGTCCCCGTAGGAAGTGATCGAGGTTTCTCCGACTCCGTTCGGTCGTGAACGTCCTCCTTCCGTTCGCTTAGGGGCTGGAATGTCTGTGACCCGTTCGATGCGCTTGCATGGTCTGATTCCCTAGGATTTGTCTTTTTCTCGTATTCCTCTTTGACGTCAGACGCGGGCGTGGTTTCCGTGGGATTGAATGGGAAGGATTTTCTGGTAGGATCTGGATCCACATCTTGGGTTTTATTTCCTTCCGTCGTCGCGACTGATGGACGGTGTTCGTCATGTGTACCGGCATGGGTTTTCCCCTGCTCAATTTCGACCGGATCTTGAAGTCTCGATTGGATCGCCTCATTCGCGATAATTTCTGCTGTGCAAATGAAGGAGGGGCAAAGGAAAACATTTTTAAGTCGTGAAAGCTTAACGGGGCTGGAAAATTATAATGGTTTGGTTAATAATGTATTTCAGAAATATTTTGCTGTTTTTGGTTCAGATTCGACGCAGAACTAAAATATCTTCAAACTGCGAAAAAAGAATATTCCCTGCCTGCATTTTCTTGAAGGGGTTTAAAAATTTTTTTTGTTCAATATTTTGATGCCGTGCAGATAATTATTACCGTTCGGGAAAGAAGTCGTCCATTTATTATTACGAGTTTTGTTTACGGTTAAGATTACGGTAAACTCCAAAACCAAAACTGAAATTGAAATAAATTTGAGGATACGGCTAAAAGGTTGTTTCAGTTTCACAGTTTTAAATCGTGTACGTCATTATTTTGCCTTAGCTCTTCATCTGAGCCCCAAAACCATAAAAATATGAATGAAAATATACATCGTTCAGTCCATTCATGAGTTCATCGAACCCCATGAAGCGTATTTGAGCAAGACTTCTTGCACAAAGGTGTCATCTCGAATTCTCATGACCGTGACTCGTGCACCTGCTCTTACCACGAAGTGAGGTGGGGCTTTTTGTCGCAAAAGAATAATGACAAAATGCCATAATGCTCCATTTTCCTGAGCCAGTTTCTGAAAGCTCGTCCCCAACTATCTATTTTGCTGTGATTTCAAATTTAAATTGGGGAATTTTAATTTCCAGTAGAGGGCATTGACACTATTGTCGATTACACCATTGCTGAAACTTTGAAGGCATCAGAAGTTCTTTCCCATCTCGTTATGAAGACCATGAACTTAAGGCCTGCATCATCATCGCAATAGGAAAAGCGTGAGGCCGGAATAGGGCTCGCTTCGCACGGACGGTGAGTCAGCATATAAATGCCCTACGAAGTAGTTGGCCTACTTGCGTAGAGGTTTGTAAATAAAGTAGTGAATCCTAATACCAGCACGCAATTCTACACTCCCAGAATTATTGCGCCTGCGATCCCACACGCCTCCTACTCCGTTTCCGTCCTTAGCATCGCCATGACAGGCGATTCCTCGCCGTGAGTCAATCCGACAGAGGACCAAGGACGTTAACCCTTTCCCTGGCACGAGGTGTTATAACAAGGCTTTACCTGTCATTGCCTGGCGTCGACATGTTATTTCATTTTCTTTTGTATTGGATGTTCACATCATCGATTGAGTGATGAGCACGCTGTGAGAACTTACATTTCAAATTAAGTCTTTAATAAGTACTAATAAATACTTAAATGAAGGGAAAGAGTTGCCGTTATTACACGTCAGCGCCAAGGATCAACAGAATCGCGGCGTGAAAAATCTCTTCAGAATCATTGAACCGAACGCGTACCAGGAACGAGGTCGTCGTAGTAGTCGGAACGGCGCTGGAAGTCGGAGAAATCTGAAGTTCTCTCCGGTCGATTTTTCACCGCTCCTTTGCCCTCGAGGAACTCGTCCGGCCTGGACACATGAGAGGAGAAGTGCACACAGGCCATCAAATGCCAATTTGATGGCCTCTAATCCTCATCGATGAGGATTAGAGGTCTGAGCAAATGGACTCGAGTGGCGGACCGGCATAAAATACGAGAGAAAGATGCCAACATGATGATGGCTCCGATGTAAAAGAAATAGCTGTCACCTGAGCCATCCGTAGCTCTGACCATATGCCTACAATTTACGTTAAAGAAATAGAAAAACGCGATCGGAAACCAAGAACCGAATTTGTGTCTGCAAGAAGAAAGTGTTGAAGCCGATGCAATTTGACAGGAACTCCAAGGACGGGGACTATCATACCAGGGGACTATCATACGAGAAGAGTTTAGAAGTGTTGGGACTGTACTCCCTCGAACGAAGGTTAAAGAGGGGCGATCTCATCTAGCCTTTCAAGATAATTAAAGGAATAGATAATGTCGAGTGTGGTAGGTTTTTCTAGGTTGATGGCAGCAAGAGAACGAGAGGTAGCCAACTTTAGTTGCGCAAACAGCTGGTGCGGCTCAGGTCGAGACAGGAATTATTTACTTGCAGAGTTGTGAACGCGTGGAATGCGTTAATGACGAAGTAGTGGCTGCCCCACGCTGTGACTATCTTTAAGAAGAAACAAAATGCTTTCATGGACAGGCAAAAAGGTGGGGGGCAATGCTGACGCTAGGTAATAGACAGTAAGCAACTAGGATAGGCAAATAAAAACAAAAACAAAACAAAAAACAAAACAAAACAAAAAAAAATAACAAAAATACAAAAATATTTAGCTTTCGGAGGGTAAGGCCTACCATAAAATTGAGGAACGCTCGACCTCGACACGTGATATCGAAATGGGTTTTCAAATGGACTTCATTTTAACAATCGAATAAAATCTTCAAATTCATAAAAACATCATATAATGAATTCTCATGTCTCCAAGTCCACATGGAAGGTCAGGTTCCCATCGTCATTTGTTGCCAAGGGCTCCCAATATTGAAAGTTTTCTTCATAATTCCTCTTCAGTTTGGTCAACAGGTGGTGATCACCTTGTATTTGCTTTTTCAATGATTTCTTCCACAGTTTCAGTGGTTCCTCCTTCCTTCCTGCTTGGGAGTAAAAACTCATGGATGACTCATAGATCTTACTTTTCAAGAGCACCAGAAGGAAATCTATTAAAGATGAATTCCTTTTTGAGAGGATGGAACGTTGTGGAAAAGTGTGAAACACATACATATTTATGTTCAATTCAATTTCACTTGAATGGGAGAAATCGCTTCTTGATGTAACTAACTATCTTGAATCTTGAATGTGAAATTCTAGAAAAAAGCGACTTTGCGAATCACACAAACATCTCACTAGTTCCTTCTTCTGACTGCTTTCATTGGGAAATAACAAAAAGTGGTTGGGGTATCCGCATGATATCAGATTTCAGGATAGAGCAGGAATTTCACATTGATCTCTGGAGCTGTTTACGAGCAGCTGTCTTCTTGACATTATTAGGATATATGAGAAGGGGACTGAAACGGCACTGGTCAATTACGGAGTGAAGACGAAATGGTGAAATTATCGTGTACTTTTTCATCCCAATGTGTCATTGCCGATTGGCTTAATTGTATCGAGCTGTCACGCTTGTAGGACTATGCATTTTTTGTTCGCTTTAATTAATTCATTTGTTCATTACTCATCCCTGAGCTGGCACCTCATTTCACCTTAGTAATTATCCGAAGAAAATTTATCAGAAGATAATTTAAAAAGAAAACATACTTTTAAAAAAATAGTCTTGCAAACTGGATTGCTCTGTTAATCCCAGAATGCCTTTTTACTGCTTTAGACGCTGTGGTTCCAGAATTTTCCCTCTGGTAGCCCCTTGCAAACCCCATCCGTATTTGACCTTTATCCGTTCAGCAACATTTTAATATCCCGCAAGTGATGCCAGCATGACTGACTCCGGTTAACAGCTTCGTAGCATAGATCAAAATCGTAAAAGTCTGGGTCCATCGCACAATCAGACATGCGATCATGCAGTTTGGACAATTTTTTGTTCACAAACGAGGCGGCACGAAAGCTGTCAATGGGCGGGACAATTGGGCCGTTTGCGTGATTCACTGCGTTTTTCTCTCGAGAATACTTTAAATGTTTACGGCCGCGTCGCATGAAGTATGCAAGGGAGTAACGATTCCCTCTCTGCATTCAAATTCATTTTGAAGAATCACAAACGACCCTCTTGGTTATCTATTCAAACATTGCGGTGAAGAATCTCCGCAAAATTGGAATGAATTCGTCCATCTTGAGATTCAGTTAGCCGAGGGACAACAGTGAACAAATATTTGAAGAGATTGAGCGCAATTACATCCCACCCGACGTCGGCTCTCTCCAGAACCCCGAACCTTGTCTCGTTCGAAAATGATGGATGAATCCGTCGTTCGTTGATGGGGATTGCAGGGAGCTACCAGAGACATTCGAAATTCGTGGAACACGCATGCCGGGAATCCTTGGTGGTTGAAATCTTTGGTAAATAAATTAAAGTCTCTGAAGTGTCGAATATGTCAACAGGGCCATTCCTGTGCCTCATTGACGAAATAACAAGATCGACGAAATATTAAATTGCATGGAGAGTGAAAACTAAGAGTATATCGATGCGGAAACAATCGACTTATGATCAAGGGAACATCAAAAATTCTTTTCGTGAAATTGTTGGTATCTCCATAAAGGAAAACAAAAGAGGCGATCAAGGATCAAATCGATGGGACCAACTCCATGAATTATGAATCTATTTGCCCCTTCGAATGACTCCGAATCAATAGTCTTTCTTTCTGCACGGAACAAAAAGCGAAATGTATTTTTTATCACCTTTTGTTGCCCCGACTCGATCAAGGGACTGACATCCTACGGACCGGCGCGGACTTTGCTTCCGTCGTGCAATATGGAATTCAAATCTGCATGTAAGTCGCTTTTTGTCTTCGTTTTTTCTCGACTTCAATCACCCCTCGCCTGCTCAGAGGTCTTGTCGAAATGGCGCAACGTACAGAAAAGGAAATGACGACGACTTGGGCGACTGTCAGAGGATCGGAAGCAGCTGTGAAACCCGCGGAAAGTGGAACCTACAAAGGAAGACCCTGATGTTCGCCACGAAGGCCCGTCTCCTTTGGATGACATTCGATAATGACGGAATGTAGGAATATGAAATCAAATGTTCAATTCCTTTCCCCTTTCTCCTCCCTCTTTATGGGACTCACTAACGTTAGACATAGGTCTAACCAACAGACTGCCTTCAGCTCACGCTAAGGCCAATCTTTATCTTTTCAAAAGAAATTCAATTCTCGACTTACGGCGCCAATTAGGCCTATTAGGGTGAATCGTGGTCTTCGAGACATCTGGATCAGGACGTGTAACGTTAGGCCAATCGCAGGCCTATTCATACGTTCACGAACCATTTCAGTGGGACGTGGAACGTTAGGCCTGTCTGGAGTTCCTCGAACCATCTTGATTAGGTTTGAGGAGAGGAGAATGCCTTCAAGAAGCACGCAATTCATGTTACGCGCCATCCTGTTAATTCAGGGATGTCCGGATAAGGTCTATCCATATCACACCACATCGAAGAATCACTGCTAACCATACCGATTCAAAAGGCAACCAAGAGATAATAATAGAAACAGGGGAGAGTTGAACTGAAAGCGGAGAGATTGCGACGACCGGGTATCGACCCCGGTTCAACTGCTTGGAAGGTAGCTATGCTCACCACTGGTAGGTAGGTACTCTCAGCACCACCACTATACCACCGTCGCTCCTACTTCCACATTTTTTCCACCACCGCTTTAATTGGGAAACACTGCAACTACCGACAAGGAGCGAATGTGTGAGTGCCGGGCATGATTAATTAATTGAAATTTTGATCCATTTCAAACAACTAAATATTGATATGAATTTCCGCCTCTACGTAAAACATCTTGAGCTGAAACAGATTGGTTTCTGAAAGATATGCGTTAGCTTTCCCCTCCATTCGCCCGATACATGCCGGAAAGATGATCAATACCTACCATATTAGACGGAAAAAGCATGCAAGAGAGAAAGTTCTTACTATGATTACTTATTATCAATTGCTTAATAAATTCTTACTCAGACCCATTATTGCTAAGATATAGCTCAAGAAATGAAGCATAAAGTGACCAGTTTGCAAGTAAACGGGATGGGATTTATTTTTTACAAGGTAAAATGTAAAGCCTTTCCTAGTTGGAAGATTTGCTTGTAATATCTGAAACATGAACGGCGTTGTAATCCTCCTGAAGTTATGCATTTCTCCGGCGATAAATGAGGGTTCTTGATCTATTCAAGGGGCTAATTGAAGAATAAAAACACAAAATAATGAGTAACTTTCCCATAATGTTTAACAGGAAACTTGCTAGAAAGTCCTGCTTTTAGTCAGTCGATACACTTGGAAGGGTGCTTTCCCCACTTTAAGTCGTCTTCACACACAAAGAAGTATGACAGTTTTCAATGATATTGTTTACCTAGTTGAATATATAAAATGTAACTTTATTCACAAAATATGCTCTACATGGTTGCCATTACTTTGAAAACACATACGGATGCGACTCTCCCATTCATGGTGAACTCGCGTTAATGCATCTGGTGTTATGCGTTATGTTAAAGTTACACTTTTTCTTAAGTGTTAATTTTCCCTATGTATGGAGACTTTTGGACCACCCTGTAGAATGAAATGGGAGACGGGAGAGAAAACCATTTTTTCTATTAAGACCATTTTTGTTCAGGTTGATCTGTTCATGGGAACAGTATTGCAATACAAGAGTCACTTATCGATAATAATAGGAGTATCGTGTAAGAGAAGCGAAAAAAAGAACCTGCGACGGCCGGGAATCGAACCCGGGTCAACTGCTTGGAAGGCAGCTATGCTCACCACTATACCACCGTCGCTTTCACATTTTCCGTTCCCCCAACTGTCTCATCCGGACATTCTATCACTACGGACGGAGAGAAAGTGCACGAACGACGGAAGACCTATGGGGTGGATGGCATACATCGACCTGAAACATCTGGAATGCCTCTCTGGATTCCCCCTCTGGCAATTTCAACACTGGCAAAAGACGATAATGTCTACCATATCCGAGGTACTCTCCAAACAACACTATATTCTCACTCTACACTTTACTCCACACCCACGATTCTACTTTTATTATATGCTCTACGATTCCTAAAGCCGAAAGGTATATTGTGAATGAAGTAACGTGAAATGACTGTGGCGATACCGTAGTCATCAAACGAAGGTGGGCTTCATTTCTTTCGTCTTTTGGACAAATGGGGCCGAAGACTGAAATACACCTTGGAGATAATTAAAATCGTACAAGCTTGAAGCAGCAATCAGAATAAAATCTGTTCTCATAAGAATTGAACGAGATCGCGATTTTCAAGGAGTAGACGAAGAAATTCCATCGCGAATGATGGTCTCTATGTGAAAAGATGGCTGATATTTTTGCAAATGCGATGCAACATATGAATGCTTCAGTTCCTTTTGCACGAGGAAGTTTTCTACGCAAGCATAGTTATCAATCGTGAAACCAAGAGACAAATCAAATCTATATTTGAAAAAAATGTCAGGTTTTGTCGGGTAGGTCCGGTCCGCCGCCTACTAACAATTGCCTACTAACAATTTTTAATGCAAGAAGCGGATCGTTTCTCCATTAAAAATTTCCGACATGTTAATCTGGATTTCACCTGATGCTCGGAGAATATTTCCTGCATTTCCTCGGAAAATATACGTTGTCTTATTTGAGGGATTTTCCCATTCTTTTTCGCAAAACATCGCTTAGGGACCTACATTCGAAATCCGATGTTTCAATAAACGGTCCTTTCCCTCGTTCGTATCGGAAAAGCCCGCTTCAAATATTCTCGGATAATCCTTCCCGATCGTCCGGACCAAGGTAAATCGAAGACGCTCTAGCTCTCAGGTAAGGACGACCCATAGGCACAATGATAAGCTGGGATGGAGCCATCTTTAGTCCATGCTGAGGGCCCGTTCCTTCTACTTTGCATTGAGATGCCAGGGTGCTTGGTCCCTAACTCCTCGAACAGGAGCAGAAATGGGCCCCATTTGTTCAAGTCTCCCGTAGATTCTAAAAAGACGTGATCGGCGAGCATTGAATTTTAGGTGGGAAGGTCCTGGCCGTAGAGACCATGAATTGAACTGAGCTTTGAAATCCTCGTTTTGTTCGGGCCTAGGCCTTGCTGATATGCAGTCCAGTATTTATTCTCTTTTTTTGGATTGCACTAAGCTTTTAAATTCTTTTTTGTTTGGGCTAAGACTTCCTTGGTCTTGCTCTTGCAGTTTTCCTAAGATTAATTTTATTTGTGGCAGTTAAGTATTAAATACGAGTTAATTGATTGGATAGTATCTGTAGTGTAGCTTTGTAATTTGCCAAATGTTTTGTTGCTTGGTGCTTCTTGTTACTTTTGTGGTTTTATTTNCAAGCAGGAAGGAAGGAGGAACCACTGAAACTGTGGAAGAAATCATTGAAAAAGCAAATACAAGGTGATCACCACCTGTTGACCAAACTGAAGAGGAATTATGAAGAAAACTTTCAATATTGGGAGCCCTTGGCAACAAATGACGATGGGAACCTGACCTTCCATGTGGACTTGGAGACATGAGAATTCATTATATGATGTTTTTATGAATTTGAAGATTTTATTCGATTGTTAAAATGAAGTCCATTTGAAAACCCATTTCGATATCACGTGTCGAGGTCGAGCGTTCCTCAATTTTATGGTAGGCCTTACCCTCCGAAAGCTAAATATTTTTGTATTTTTGTTATTTTTTTTTGTTTTGTTTTGTTTTTTGTTTTGTTTTTGTTTTTATTTGCCTATCCTAGTTGCTTACTGTCTATTACCTAGCGTCAGCATTGCCCCCCACCTTTTTGCCTGTCCATGAAAGCATTTTGTTTCTTCTTAAAGATAGTCACAGCGTGGGGCAGCCACTACTTCGTCATTAACGCATTCCACGCGTTCACAACTCTGCAAGTAAATAATTCCTGTCTCGACCTGAGCCGCACCAGCTGTTTGCGCAACTAAAGTTGGCTACCTCTCGTTCTCTTGCTGCCATCAACCTAGAAAAACCTACCACACTCGACATTATCTATTCCTTTAATTGTTTTGAAAGCCTGGATGAGATCGCCCCTCCTTAACCTTTGTTCGAGCGAGTACAGTCCCATCACATCTAAACGCTTCTCGTATGATAGTCCTCTAACCTCCTTAATCATTCTTGTGGTCCTCCTCTGTACTCCCTCGAGCGCCAACAAATCGCCCTTATTTGTAGGCCTGCAAAACTGGATGCAATATTCCAGCTGGTATCTTATCAGCGCCGCATTCATCGGAAGAATAACGCGAGATGCCCTACTTCCAACCGATAGACGAATGAAACCTAGAATCCTGTTGCATTTGGCCACCAACGCTTGCGCGTGCATGGAAAACTTGAGGTCCTCATCGATAGAAACTCCTAAATCTCCCTCTCCGTTTGCCCCAACCAATTTAACATTCCCGAACGCGTGTAGAGACCTACCATTGTTTCGACCGACGTGGAGAACTTTACACTTACTTTTGTTAAACCTCATGAGCAATTTCTTGCTCCACTCATCCAAAAGACTCAAATCTCGCTCGGCTCTAGCCCTATCCGCCTCCCCCTTATGGTAATACCTCTCTTGGTGTCGTCGGCAAATTTACTCATCTTACCCTCTACGCCGAGATCCAAATGGCTTATGTAGACCAAAAACAAAGGCGGTCCAAGGACCTCG
>CAJPEV010001785.1:36186-57520 GCA_905338385.1 Darwinula stevensoni | reverse complement strand
CTATATTTAAAATTTGTGCAGTGGGATTTGCTTCTGCCGTGGGAATAGCAGCATTGTAACCTAATATAGTAAGTTTAATGCCCATAATTCTGCAAAAAATTTAATAATTTTTCTATAGCAATGCCTCTGTGGCTAATTTTATTTTTCTCTTTACTGCTCATTTGGGCAAAGGTTCTGTCAAATCCATTGGGTATAAAAATGGAATCATATCCAAAACCTTGGTCTCCCATGGGATTCATTGCTATTTGTCCTTCAATTTTTCCATCAAAAAAATATTCTTTCCCTTCCAATATCAGTGCAACAACGGTTATGAAGTGAGCGTTTCTTTTGGGTTTATTTTTTAAATTGGTTAGTACTTTTTGTATATTTTTTTGGTGATCTCTTTCCCCACAATATCGGGCAGAAAAAACACCTGGAGCTCCATTTAATGCTTCAACAACCAAACCAGAATCTTCTGCAAAACAGTTTATTTTAAGTTTATCCCAAATAGATTTTACTTTAATCAACGCATTGTCAGAAAAAGTTTTGCCTGTTTCTTCTGGTTCATCAACAAAATTAATATCTGCCAATGATAAAATATTTATTTCTTGGCTTGGGTTTAATTTCTGCTTTATCTCAGAAATTTTGTGCTCATTGTTTGTTGCAAATACCAGTTGCATATTTTTACTTAAAATGTTCTGAAAAAGAATTTTTTAATTTTTTATTAAAATTTAAAAAAAATTTTAATAATAGAAAATTTGCAGTTTTGGTTTAAAAATTGAGGAATGTGCCAAGGTCTAGCCGCTAACCCTTTTCGGAAAATCTTGGCGATGCCAAGAGGATCTCGAAATGGACTGAGAAATGTCGGGACTGTCCCGTTTCAGGGTGATTCGGGGGGCCCGATGGTGCTGCTGGGCACCAACGTCCTGGTCGGAGTGGTGTCGTGGGGCCGCGGGTGCGGGAGGGATCGCTACCCGGGTGTCTACGTCCAGGCCTCCTACTTTCGGCATTGGATCATGGAGCATTCCGCGGATCCGCCGTCCGATTTTCTGTGAGATCTTTCGACGAGTTATGCCCGATCGGATTGGAATTTGATTTTAGGATGAACGAGGGGAGAAGTTCGCGAAAGACGTTTGTGGCCATAATCGAAGGGTAATTCACTTTTACAAATCAGGTGTGACACGCTCTCAGGGTAGGTGGTTGTTTATCTCTCAGCGCGAACGTTTCAAATCTAACGAGAACATTTTATAATCCTAACCCTCCTTCTCTGGAAATAAATAATCATTCACAAATGTTGAAATTAGTTCACATTGATCTCACGACGTTATCATCGGACCATTAATTACCTCATGGCTAGAGTCGGCGGGTTGTTTCTGTAACAGCGGCTCTATGAAGCGTCATACGAATCCCCTCTTGACCTAAAAGGGGTCGACGGAAAGGCTTTACATCATGTGAACGAGAACACGAACTGGAAGGCGCTGATGGTCCGATCAGACAAACCAAAAGATGCCAAGCAAACCCAGCTGTGGGACTCCTTTCAAATACGATTGGGAACGGTCTGGGAGATGGGGGAGAGTGGGGGGGGGGAGTGGGGGCGGAGGGGGTGGAGGCAGATTAGAGCCACGAGTAGCACTACTTCATGTGACATTACACGAGTTCATCTGGCAACCCTGCCTCCACTGACTGGTCTAATGTAAATCGCGAAATCTGTACGGCGTGCCAAACTTGTCTGATTTATATTGTGTCATTTTGTAGTGCATGCCGTAACTCACGACAGGACAGCTGTCTGTCATTGTTCTTATCAGGAATGGAAATATTAGGACAAAAAAGTTAATATCCCTGTACATTTTGATTCATTAGAATTTCGCATATGGAACAAAAGAGTACCAGCCCAGGTACAGATCTGTCATTCCAATGGGCCTTATACCACTGGAATGATTCTTTTCGCCGCATCCTAACCGTCGACCTTTCAAATAAATATTAACTGTCATCGGTACGGCATATGCCTATATAAAAGTTCTTGGCAACCTGACGTATTTTGACGATCTGCGCGCCCGCGTCGTGTGAAGTATGGGAGGAGAGAATGAAGTCTACGAGGATGCCAGATGCGGCATTTCACGCTTGCGCCCAACAACCCTGACTACGCGGCCACGAGCATCCGCGCTCCCCCATTGTCAACTATGGATCCGCCAACCGCGAGGGCTGGAAAGGAAGTGGATGTTTCAGTGGAAGACGGGCACCCCGACCCAGGCGGAAAGAAGCACAAGCACAGCGGGTCGTGTTGTCCGGTCGCTATGGTTACTGCGGACAGACGGAAAGAAAAGTGGCAAAGTGACCGACCTATCTGCCATTTTCCCGTATTACCTATGGGAATGGCTGATAATTAGAACCTCAATCAATTTATTTGTCCTTGTTTCGGTTTGTCAATGCCCTTTTTGAGTGAAACGCGGAAGAAAAAGTGTGAAAAAAAAATTTAAAAAGGAAAGCGTAGAAGATGGTGCGCTTAGGTCCGCTTCGCATGAAAGGGACGGGGAATCATTTTTTGCACCTCGCGCCATGAAATCATTTCCTTTCATGAAATCATTGAAATCATCAGAAAACCTTATATAAATACATACTGAATTCGAGGTATGCACCAATGAAAGCTTTGGTTCTCTTCCTCGAGCAATTTTCTCCCTCCCATCACCATACAAACATCTGAGGCAATAAGAGAACTTTTCTCATCCAAAGTCCCGAGGAAAGCTTCATTTTATTCACGAGCGATCACCGGTGAAACATTTTCTTAGTCGACCATACCCAACGTGTAACATTTCCAGAGAAGTCTTGGCTACAGCAAAAGGTTAAATAATTTCAGTTATAGACGGCGACGGACACCCGTGAAGAATCCCTTGAACTCAAATTTGGAAAAAAAAATTTCCTCTTCCCTCCTAAATATTTTGAAGGTTATCTAATTCAAGCGTAAAACAATACCATTGAAAGATAAAGCGCCTTTCGGTTCCGAAGAGCCAAAGCTTTTCCGTCACACCGAAGGCATTCTCTTCCGGGCAAGAAATGCAATTTAAAAATAGGCAATACTCTTCAGAGACAAAGTACATATCGGGTATTTTGCATGGGCCCTTAATAACGGTTAAAAGTGCTCTAATTGTGAAACTACTCGGGGCCTGTGCATTCGGCCGATAATCATTAGTGCCATGTGGGTTTATGGTTCAGGATATGTTTGATATCGCGGCTTCGCTCTAGAGTGCAAGGCGAGATGAAGCTCGAAGTTGTAAGCTTCTTGCTCTCTGCGAAGGAGTTCCTTCCTTTTTTTGCACGAGAACACGACCAGCTCCATGAGGAACGTCATGGCCGCCATGACATATCCCATGACGAGAATGTAGAAAGCGCCCTGAAGGTCTTCGATCTTGATCGGCCGTTCGTCCGAGTCGGAGCGATCGGTGACCGTGAGGAGCCTCACCTCTGGAGGGAGGAGCTGGGAGGCCCAGTGGCCGATCAGGCCTCCGGACTGCAGCTGGATGATCCTAAGAGAGTTTTGCGGGGTGACTAAGGCGGGTTTCGTGAATGGGGGGAGAAGGGGAGGGAAGGAGGAGGGGGGGGGGGAGAGGGGGGAGGGGGTGGGGGGGTGGAGGGGGAGGGGGGGTGGGGGATCTGGGACTCACAGTTCGTCGATTTTGTCCTTGTAAGGCGATCCTTTTCGCATGGCTATTCCTGAACCCTGGAAGTAGAACTGGTCGGAGGCCATGTAGAAGTTATTGTAACCGTAGGTCTTGATGTTGTACATGAGAGACATTCTCGGATGGATGAAGGCGAAACCCCCGCCGAGAACTCTTTTGATCCCACCGTCCGTGCTGCTAAAAAGATGTTCCGTTCCGTTTTCCTTTATGCTGTCCTTTATGCTGTCCCATAGTTCTTTGTAGAGCCCCTCCTCCGATTCCTGGAATAGATGGAAAAGTCGAAGGAAACTCCTCTTCCGTCGGACGACAAAAAAGGTCAACCAACCTTGAAGAGGGTCATTTGCGAGGTTCCAGGTCCCAGAATCCCCCAAGTCATGGAGGAAGTCGTCACCACGTCTTTCAATTCTGCTAACGTCTCGAGCGGCTTGTTCATCCCGGGGAAACTCATGAAAGCCGTGAGAATGCCACTGTACACCCCTGAAACCCAAAAAAATCGCGTCTCAACACGGACCCACGACTTCCCAAGGCTCACCCGTGATGACACCCAAAGACCCGATCTCACCCGTGATGACCACGGTCCCGATGAGACACGTCGCATAGAGAACTCGAACGGTGTGGCTCCTCGGCTTCTCCGCCGGGTCCGTCCCCCCCACCGCCAACAATTCCAGGATGAGAAAGAAGCTATCGTTGACGCTCGCCCTGTGCACGTGCCACTTTCGATTTCCCATCTGGAGTTCCGCACCGGTAAACCAATGCAAGAATATGGTCGAGACAAAGATGGTGGCGGCGAACAAGCCCCAGACCTGCCGAGGAGACGAAAAAAAATTTTCTGCATCGATGAAGGAGGAGCACGAAGCAATTCGAAAGAACTAACGGTTACTTCGTGGTTACTGTTGAGTTGTGATTGAAATGAGATTCATATTCGAGTTGAAATTGGAAAATTTTCTGTCGGTTTCAAATTTTCAGGTTCATATTGAGTTGGTTTTAATTTGCGAAATGCTGTCCCGAATCGCGATTTCGATCAAAAGGCCGGAATGTAAAAAAATCTTAATTCTTTCTTTTATAGGAAAAGAGACTCGGATTAAATTATAATCTCCGTTTTTTAAATTCGAATTTGGAGGCACGGAGATCATCTAGCGATTAGTCTACGACGACGGTCTATGAAGATTTTACGGGTAGAGGTGAAGTCAGATGGTTCGCGAAATTTTCCATCCTTTATCGCATTCGCGGCGATTTTCCTTCAAAGAAAGGCACGTGGCACACTTTCCTCTGAATAGGCTGTGCAAACGCAGCTGCCTTCGACAAATCAATTCGATTCGATGAAATTCGATGACTCGCGATTCCCGCACCGAACGACCTCGACGACCCCAGCCGACATGTCTCCCCGAAGCCGACATGTCTCCCCGAAGCCGACATGTCTCCCTGAAGCCGACGGCAAAGGCCAACGGAGGAATCGCTACCGTCGGGGAGAAGGGCTGAAGCACGACGAGGACCCGGCTCTTCTCCGTCGGCGGCTGCGTCACGAAGGTCAGGGCTTGGTAGAAGTATCCCCGGGAGAAGTCGATCGCCTGGGACCTGAGGGTTTTTTTTTTCCAGGGAGAGAGGGATTGCTGATTATCCCTCGGTTCTTCTCGGTCTTTACGTGATTATCTGAATTTTTTGGATTTCATTATAAAATTAGGATTGTACTTGCACATTTCCGAACAATACTGGTAGCTTTGAATTGAGTTTTCTCAACTTTGGGTATTTTCTATCATCTCGAAGGGATGATGGACACGTGAAAACCATATGCATTATTTTACGTTAATATATTTACCTGGAATGCTTACATTAGCAGATAGCTCTTGCATCTCGCTCTTACATGATGAAGACATAGGATCATTGCCATATGAAGTAGCATCTCAGCTTCGCAAGCACTAGCATGCAATAAATAGACATGCGAAAGCCGAAGGATAAAAAATGACAAGGGAAGTATGACCTCGTGAGATCGATGGTGATTTCGCAAATGGCGAAATCGGTCTTCCTGCTCTGGACGTCACCGACAAGTCCAGTGAAAGTGACACCGTCTGCTTTTGGTGCTCCCCATTGACCGTCTTCAGGTATTATCACATCGTAACTGTCGATAGGCATTTTAAAAAAAATGTATCATTGCATATAATTTTAATGTTTTTCATATCGAAGAAGTCATTGCACTCGAGTTCACTCTGATACGGAATTCCTTAGAGCTAGGACCATGAACACCTCCTCGAAGGAAACGAGATAACTCACGTGAAGTTGAATGCTTTCTGCATGTTCAGGAGAATCTGATAGTCGATCCCAAAGACGGGAGTCGTCCCGTTCAACTTGATGAAAGGGGGATTGTCGTTCGCGGAAACGTGTAGCAAGGCCCCCTGAAAATCCAACGAAGCAAGGCTGTCGTAGAACATGCACCGCCACCTCCGCCTTTCCTCCTTCGTCTGGCAGTCCAAGAAGTCGAACCCCGCCTCCGGCCTCCAGTGTCCTTTCGTCTGGAAGTAGTATCCGCGGTCGCGCAGCTCCGGCATCGTCGTCCGAAGCGAGAGGCTCCCGTCGCTTTCGAATTGGACGAGGGTCACCCGGCTCTCCTCCGACAACATTTTTTCGATGTCTGTCCCGTTCACCCCCAAGCTGACCATCTTCCATCGGACTCTCTCCAGCTCCTTGTCGTCCATCTTCAGAAAATCGTTCCGATTGCGTAAAAACGTGAACAACGAGAACCATCGGCGCTCCATGGACGTCGATAGGCTTCTCCAGGCACCATTATCTGAATTGTGAAATTTGTTCAAGATGTTACGGCAGCCTCAGAGTAACGCTGAAACAAACCTGAACGCTGAGATTGCGAAGTTCTTCGGGTGTACAGAACGTCAGAAGGTGAACGTCATTAATATTGATTGTCATGTCCTGGAAGGCGTCGTTCACATGGTCCTTGCAGGCATAGGTAATGGTTGGATACGGAAAGTCCCCATTGGGTAACTCTGGTGGGAAAACCTCAAGTGTTTTCATATAATTGCAGATATCTCGCCACCTACGTTATCCTGAACTCTAAAATAAAATTCCAACATGGTAAAAGTAGGAGAATTTCTGTTATGAGCGTGAATGAAGCCAGTCTAAGGATATTTTCATTCTAGCCCTAGTAGCACATAACATTGAATGAACATTGATTCAACGTTGGGGCAACGTCCGGATGTTGAATCAACATTGAATCGATGTAGTTTCAATGTTATGTGCTACCAGAGGGTTTTGTGAAGGAAAACATTTGACTCCCAGATGGCACCAGTCAGGAAAGGCATCCGGCGTCAGAGAGGTAGAGCCCAAAATGGACTTTCAATAGGAGAATCCGCCTTTTCATTGCCTGATCTCTAGAGGAAGAGGAATGAGGAAGACGGAGCCATCCTGGCTGCACTCACTCCTCAAAGGACGCGGTGAAGGGGAAACCGGGAAGCTTCACCGCATGCATCGCGTCTTATGAAAGTTCCTATCTCTCTTCTGGATGCGACTTTTGCACGAGGGTGTTTCATATGAAAACTGTTATATTTGATCATTTTTAGAAATGTGAGTGCGAGCTCAAATGTTTTGTATTGAGAGGTGATGTTTTTCATTAGGCACTACTAGGTATGACTCCAATTTTTTTCAACACCTAATCGGTGTTGAAAACCCCATGAAGTTAGAAATGGCGGTTTGTCTGGTGTAACGCCCAGATTGAGATGCAAGGAGTTATCATTCATCGTGCGACGATCAATGTGCATGGTGAAGGCTGTTATTGTCATTTTAAAATATTGAGGTTTTTTGATGCTCAAGAAGTTCAAGAATGCGGTTCAAGATCAGCGCAGAGCAATGGGACCTGCGGGGAAAGGTCATGGTCTTTCCGGATGAAAATGGTTATGATATTGGAGAAAAGGATTCGTTTGAGTACGCCGTCCTCCAAATTCTCCTTGCAATATTTATTATTATTACCCAATTTAGGAACTGCTTTTGGGCCATTCGAAGAATCAACGAGAGCGAAACACTTCCCCTCGAAGGAAAAGGTTGAAACCAAATGGGTTCTTCTTGGACGGAATCCAAGCCTTTCTGTTGCATTTCATTAAGTGAAGCGCTCGAGTAGAAGCCAATTTTAAAAGTGAAGAGATTTTGAACCCAATATATAAAAAAACGCCATTTCATTTTTTGCGGTTTTCATTTGAAGCATCCTCGTACTACAAGTCCTCAAATCAAGGCTTCAAGAGCAAGCCAGTATCACCTGTAGAGTTCCCATATTTGCGATAAGTTTCCCGCTATATACAATAGAGTAGTCCGCAATATTCAGGCTATGACACACTGTGATAGTAAGGAGATTTTCACAAACTAGAAAACAAGTGCCATGTCTTCTCTCAGTTTGTCCTCCCATTCCTTGGCATTTGCAGTGAGCAGGGTCTCACAAAATAAGTCCTTCCATTCCCAGTTTTTTTTTACAGGCCCCGTCCAGTCTCTTCACTTTCGAGTGAGCGATTGTCCCAATAAGGAAACTTACGGTTTTCAAATAAACACTCTGCTGCTTCTTTTACTCTGACACCTGAGTAAGGAAGGGTCTCAACAAAAAAAAATTCTGGCCCGGAAGAACTTGCCGTTGACAGGCGGAAGAAAGGTTATGAGAGGCTCATAGACTCCTATGAAGTCCTGAAGGATCTTGAAGAGGGTCTGGGAGGATGCGCTCGAGATCTCCTTCCATTCGTATTCTCCATCCACGACTGCAAGGAAGACATGCATTCAGGGTTTTCTATTTCGGAGGGCGAACCGATCGAAAACTCACCGGAAAGATAGCTGAGAGCCATCCAAAGCCAGCGAGAATGGAAGAAGCCCCGCATGCTGTCTGTCTGGGTTCGGGAGGAATGGACCTCGTCCTCGCTCAGATTCACAATTCTTAATGCCCGATGCATTATCGAGCGGCGGTCCCATATTGTGTTCTTCCTCGAGAGACAATGGTCCTAGGAAGTATCGTGGACGCGTCGATTAACGACTCATTCGGTTTCTCCGCAGAGAAAGGGCCGTCCAACAAAGTAGATACGAATTAGCGAGGCGGTCAATATAATACGCAGCCAAATATCAAGAATTTCCGTGTCGTTAAACTGCAACTGCTTGAGTATTCCAAGTTTCGCAAAGCCACTTCTCATTTCTCAACGTAGTCGCCTCTCTCTGCACACACTTGCTACCGCTATGATCAGTCCTCTTGGCACTTGATGAAGTCATCCTAGAACAACTGGTCCACTGCAGAGCCCAAGGCTCGTCTGGAAGGATATTTATTTCCTCGCAACGAATAGAGCTTGCCAAACGGCCAGAAGTGACTCGAAGCGAGATCTGGCAAATAGGGAGGATGTGGTTAAAGTTGAATTCTCCCTTCGGTAAAGAACTCTGTCACAACGCGGCGGTGTGCGGTGATCCTGGTGCAAGATTGAATTTCCATCGGCCAGTTCCAGTAGAAACTTGTCCACTGCCGGCAAAAGCTCAGTTTCTAGCAGGTGTTGGTAATACTCACCTCCTTCCCGGTAATGCCACCTGTGATTCAGTTGTTTTGATCGTCTTTTGGTCCGGTCGAAAGTAGAATTCGTATCCTGTCCACACGGTCCATGAAATCCGTTGAGTTCGACGCAAATTTGTTGTTTTTTTTTTTAAATCAGAGTTTCCCGCCGATCCAGAAGTTTTATGCAGGCGCCTTCGGAAAAGGAGTACGAATGATTGCATAAAATCAATGACCAGAAGAATTTCACTTTTTCAGCAAAACTCATATTTTGCTCATAGCTTGAGCATATGATGATCAGCAGAGCATCACTTCAGCTGAGTAAGAGCGCCATGAAAATACTGTAAGAATGTGTGAAAGCCATTTTCCAAATGCTTTTCCTTTTCTTCAATCACCTCTGAAACTCACTAACGTTAGGCCTAAGCCAGACCCACGGACCGCCTTCAGGTCAGGCTTGGGTTGGCCTTTCTTGTTCACAGAATCCCAATCCTCAGCTTCAGACAAATAGGACGATCGGGATCGATCTCGGTGAAAACGTATAACGTTAGGCCTACCTGAAGTTTCTCGATCACAGTTGGGAGACTCAGATATCCGTGGACAGACTGCCTTCGAAATTGAAATGCATGCTGGGCGCCATCATCAGCAGGGATGTTCGTGCCCGGAATGTCTACATCCCACCGAAACGATCAGCCACAGCAAAATGCTGCTTCGATCTCAGATCCTCTCGTGAGTTCATCGCAAAAATGTTTGAAAAGTTGAAAAAAACAGGAGACTCAGGAACCGATTCGAAGGCCAAAGCAGTCATGAATCCGACGTAACTCCATACGATATCCGGCAACTCTGGAGAACGGGACACGAGTCCCCACGCTAAACCTAAACGAACGACAGCTACTCTTCATTTTTTTTATCGCAAATTGGTGGACTGTCAGCAAGAAAAAGGGCACTTTTCGTGATCTACGAGTCTTCCTCTTGATTGGGAAACTTTCTCCGAAAACATCCCAGGAGAGGCTACCCAAGAGGGAAGGGAAAGGGCAGAAAAAATGTAATACCGGAATGAAAATTTTAAAAAGCGAGAATCAGTGTTCTCCGCAATTCCGGAGAATTACAGCTTCCAATTTGCTGGAGCCATTCTGTGTTGAGAACGTAAGAACCATGCCCAATTTCATTCCTCCAGATGGTCTCGTGGAAGAATACGAGGTGAAATTTTGTTACGGGAAAGGGTTAAAGAAATAAAATATTCACGATGAAGGCCACAAAAAGTGATTGGATTAGATTAGAATTTTTCTTTTAAATTTACCAACCTAATAGGATCCAGCAGGTTCGTACTCATATCGAGCGCATTTTGAGAATATTTCGACAAGAAGTCTATGAATAAATGTTTTTATTAATTATTTGAATATGGAGGCAGAAAAGGCTCATCATTCGTTTTACGCAGAAAAGAATTTGAAACGCCTGGTTATCGAAATTTGCAAGCAGTGAATTTTAAAATACTCGTCCTTGACGTAATCCCAGAAAAATTATCTAGCCTGGGGAAGTGCTGAGAAATCAGTAGATAAAAATTGATTGAAGTGCAACTACGACGCGTGGAAATTTTGCTCAAGTCTTTGCATTAAAGCATGAAAGCAGGTTAAATGCGAGCAATGCTTCGTAATTAGAGACATGAACAGTTACCGATAGGAAGCTTCACTTTAAAACAACTGACTGTTGAAGTTATCTTTGGTATCATTTTGAGATTTTCCCGCGATTGCCACCGTTGTTCGGCGCCCCGCCTTACCCGTGTCTTCTTTCGGGAAGACTATGATGCATTTTATGGCAGAAAAGGCGGGAATTTCGCACACAAATATATAAATAAGAAGACTACGGGAAAGCCCACTATCGATAGTTCCTCTTCCTTCAAATGAAATCTCCGAACACCGTGCTCCAGCAGAACGATTCCGGAATACAACGGGAATGCATTCGGAGGCCGGGTTCGAGAGACCACCCCAAAGGAAGAAGAGGGAAGGCGACGCGATGAAACCAGCCGATCGGGAAGGACGCTGCCTTCGATCCATAATAAGCCCGGTGTCTGAGTCGTTGCTAAGGTTGGCGAAGATCGACTTTCACTCGTGCACCGAGCCTTCACGGTTCCCTGCCAAAGCGGAGCACAATAAGATATTTAGCTGGCAGTGGGGTACTCATTTAGCATTGATTTTCGATAACTGGGATTGGAACCCCGCCTATCGCACAGAGAAAATAATAATTGGGAGATCCCGCACCCTGAAGAGTGTGCATGCTTTGTCGCTGGACAGAGACCCAGGGTGTGAGCATGATCACCGTGAAACTCGGATGAGAATGCTCACCTTAGTGCCCAGCACCCTTTCGGTTTGTTTGGTCACACCTCTCCTGAAAATCTTCCATGGCAACCTGTAGATGACTTACCAGCTGCTCCGACTAATGAAAGCGTAATGAAATGGCAGGAGGACGATCGAAGGACGATCGAAAAGGATGCCACTGAATTGGGTTGTCCTACTTCTCATCATGGCATCGCGTTAATCGGAATAAAGTCTCCAAAGGAGAAATTTTCATTCCTTCCCACTGCCTCACCCCTCGCATGATAAGACGGTACATCCAGTATTCACTCTAAGTAGTATACCCCGGGCCAGATCACGAAATGGGTAACAAGGCTCACCCCCAAGGGAACCTCGGTTGAGAAAGTGCCAAGCCTTGGGATACGATGAACTGGACCTCGAACGAGCTCTGGTACAATTATGCCATTCCACTGGTCCCTATACCCTCGTAAATCTGAAATTATCTCCCTTCGCTGCATCCAACCATCCAACTTTCAAAATAACAGTAGTCATTCGTGCGTTGGAGGCGAACGAGAATAGTTCCCGACAACTCGACGATGTCCTCGATGGTTCGCGCGCCCACGTTGCGTGGAGATGGGAAGAGAGTGCTAAGTCTAGGATGCCAGATGCGGCATTTCACGTTTGCGCCCAGCAACCCTGACTACGCGGCCGCGAGCATCCGCGCTCCCCCATTGTCAACTATGGATCCGTCAACCGCGAGGGCTGGAAAGGAAGTGGATGTTTCAGTGGAAGACGGGCACCCCGATCCAGGCGGAAAGCTGCACAAGCACAGCGGGTCGTGTTGTCCGGTCGCTATGGTTACTGCGGGCCAGACAGAATGAGAAAATAATAATAATAATATAAATGTGACAGACCGATCGAAATATCAGCCAGTTCCCCTGAGTACCTATGGGAAGGCCTTGGAAGTAGACCTGCGCCTGCATTCATATTCACCCCAAAGATGATTTCGATCAAGTACGAAAAACACCCGATACCTGTGGAAGTGCAAGAAAACGACAAGGCTAAGGGGACAAATCCAAGTCGGGAGCTCTCAACAAGATCCAGACGAAAAACCTCCCACCCTCTCTCGCAATAAAATACTTTCCACTGCCATGCGACTAAATGAAGAGATTGAAGGAAGAATGGGGGAGGAGGGGGGGGGGGGGGGGGGTGGTCAATGCTCTCAAGTGACATGCAATGGATAGCTCGCTCCCCGATAGGCCCTCGGGTCGGTGTTATTACTGATATGGCCTCGTTGAAACGGATGGCATGCTCAGTCAAATGGCGAACCTAAATTCAAAATGCCATTTTGGCAGAATGCGGGAGGGAAATCCCAAAAGTTGATTTGAAAAGGGACTCATTTGCGCTCAAGAAATTGCGAGGACATTCAAGTGATAACCAAAAACAGCTATTAGATGGCATCAAACTGACGTATCTTTCGGTCCTCTTCACCACAGGTCCCTTACCATCCATATGAAAACCATAAGAATCGTTGCACGAGCTCTCAGTTAATAAATATTCCATCAATGGGCTTTGGCAGCACCCATTACCTTTCTTGAACCCCTTCCAGTGACAAAATTCAACAGTCTCGTATTCCTCATAGAGAGCATCAACAGGAACGAAATTTGGAAAACTTCCTCTCTCAACAACAACAAAAATCGCCCCTGCAAATTTGAATCTCCATCTCCGCGAGGTTGTGGAGATCACTGAATCTCGCTTTTAGAAGATGTGAATTTCGTTCCGGTATTATTATTAATGTAGTAATGTGATAAACTTACTTTCAATGGCTTTCCCTTTAATCACCCCCCCCCCATGCCTCTCTACAGGACTCACTAACGTTAGGACTAGGCCTAACCAACAGGCTGCCTGCAGGTCAAGCCAAGTCCTATCTTTTTTCTTTCAAAAGAAACTAAATTCTCGATTTATGGGGCTAATTAGGCCTATAAGGGTGAATCCTTGGAATTCGAGACATCTCATTGAGGACGCGTAACGTTAGGCCAATTGCAGGCCTATTCATACTTTCACGAACCATTTGAGTGCGGACGTGGAACGTTAGGCCTATCTGGAGTTCCTCGAACCATCTCGAAAAGGTTCGAGGAGGGAATGCCTCCAGGAAGCATGATAACCACAGTACGCGCCATCTTGTAAATTCAGGAATGTCCGGATGACATATCTCCATATCGCACCACATCGATCAATCGCTGCAAACCACAGCTTCATTCTCAGTCACTCATGAAGTCAACACAAAAATGTATCATACATTAATAATAAAAAAAAGAAGATCCAAACGCCAATACGAAGGATGAATCAGTCTCGAATCTGGCAAAATTTCGGCACGATATCCGGCAGCACTGGGGACGGTACCAGAGTAAGCACTCGAAGCCTAATTGAACGACAGCTAATTTCATTTTTTATGGCGACATGAAGCATCGCAAACAGCAAAAAAAAAAACACTTTTCGTCATCTACGAGTCAATATCTTTCTTATGCTTGGTCTCTTTCCTCCAAAACCCCCAGGAGCTTTCGGAGAGAGGGAGAAAAAAAAATGAAATTCACATAATCCAAAAACGTGATTTCTCCACAACCTCCCCCTGGGAGATGGAGCTTCAAATTTGCTGGAGCTATTCTGTTTTGAGAGAGAAAGAAACATGCCCAATTTTGTTCCTGTTGGTGCTCTCAGCCTGGGAAATTTTTGGAGGAAAGGGACCAACCAAACAAGAAATGTTGACTTGTACCTGTAGGTGAGAAAAAGTGTCGTTTTTGTTGCTTCCAGAGCACTTTTCCGCCATAAAATGAAATTAGATACTGTTAAATTAGGCTCAGCAGGGTTGCTCCAGTCCCGCTCTCCAGTGTTGCCGGATATCGTGCCTTAGTTACGACAGATTCACGACTTCTTCGGCCGTAGTATCGTTGCCTGGATCTTCTCTTTTTTTAAATGTCATTATTGTGCTGAATTGACGGGATGAGCTGAGATTGAAGCTGTAGTTTGCTGTGGCCGATGGATTTCGTGGAATTCGGAGATATCTCATCCGGACATCCCTAAATTAAGACGATGGCGGCCAGCTTTCGTCATGCGTCCCAAAGGCAGTTTCTTCTCAGAACGAGTCGAGACAATTCGAGGAACTCTGGATGGGCCTAATGTTCCCCGATCGCACCGAAATGGCTCATGAAACTCGAAAAATACCTACAATCCATCTAACGTTAAGCGTTCTCTGTTAAATGGGCCATGAGAGACTGAATAGGTTGGCCTTACAGGTTGCACGTCCTCGACGAGGTGTTTGGAAGTCCAAGGATTAATCATTATAGGCCTAATCGAGTAGGTCGAGGATTGAGTTTCGTTTGAACGGAAAAAGGTAGGCATAAGCCTGATCCGAAGAGAGTCCGTCGGTTGGGCCTAAGCCTAAGGTTAGTGAGTTCCGTAGCGAAGGAGGGAAGGTGGGGGTGGGGGTTGAAGAAAGTAAAACCTTTGAGAATTAGTTTTCACATTACTGCGTTTATTAATTTGATCTGATTTCATGCAGAATAGCATGCTTCTGTTCATGCTTCCGTTATGTGCGAACGGTAACCGTGGGCTTCCGTTTTACGTTTTCCTCGCCGTTTTCCGTTCAGTATAAATCCACCTTTATGCGGAGGATCCGCTTCCGCAACTGGTTTTCCTTTTTCTTTTCTGCTTCCGCCATCAGGGAAAATCCAGAAAGTGCGTGCAATAGGAAAACGCCGATGAAAAGACCTTATTTACCTTTTCAATTTGTTGATACCAAGCCGAGAACTTTCCACCCGGCGATACAATCGCATTGGAAATGTCCAGGCGACGACAAGGGAACTCTCCCTTCTCATGTCTCTGCTCTTATTCGAGTCGTTTTCACGCTACTCGGTGGGCAGTTCGAGCCTTGAGTACTGCTATGATTTGTACGGGGAATTGACATATAGTGTGCCATCACTCCCCGAAAAAGGAATTTTTACTCGGGCCTCGGTTGCACTCCAATACGCCAAAAATGATAAACTTTTTGGCCAGGAATAAAAATTCTGACCCCGTTGAAAAAATCTTGTCGGATTCCTATGTTATACTATAGGAATGACATAGGACTTTTCCACGTGACTTAAAGTTTGAGAAACGCTTTCGAGGCCCTGAGAAAATGAGCAAGAAAAACACGCGTGCTCTTGAGTTCGTCTAGAAAGTGGTGCTATTTTCTTGAGTGTAATTGCAATTTCTTTTGAGTCTCGATTTTGTATCCCCGGTTAAATTCCTGAGGGAACGAAGTTTTAAAATGTTCAGGTACCAACGAACTTAGCTATAGCGGAGAAATTGTTGCTAAGAATAAAAGTTGACGGCGCCATGGGCGAAGGAGACTCGACACTCTGAGCGAGCAGAAAACCACGTGGAAGCAGGGAATGGAGGAGTAAGGCGCTTGGTGCAAGGGAAACTAATGCGAAACGTACATGTACAGAAGGGCGGGTTTCCCTTCCCCGATTTCCACTCGCTCTACGTGCTAAGCGGAGGCACGTTCACCCTTGGGCTTTTATATCTGACCCTCCTCTCGTCTCAGTAGAGACTAGCAGGCGGGCCCACGCTCCGCAATGTCCCATTCCTGCCAGGGTCTATGCACGTAAGCACGTGGGGTAGGGGGGGGGGGGGTTGCCTTTTGTTTTCTTCGCCCCGAGACCGTTGACCGACGATGAGGGATTGAGTCTCATGTCGTATCCCAGCCAAATTCCAAATTCTGTTCTGGTCGTCGGAATGCTATTCCCCCTGATGTTTTCCTGATTCGTTTCTTCCTCTTTCGAAATAAACAATTAAGGATTCCAGTCCGTCTCGGGTGTAGTCCTCGTCCATCTCGTTCTCACGATCTAATCGAAGATTCAGCTGAATCTCAATGGTCTTCGAGGCTAAAAATAAATGAAGTGTCTGTCGTTCAACCCTTACTGCCCCAAATAAACTTAATCAACACGGTAAATAAATAAGAAAACTACCGATGTTGATGGAGAGTGTTATCACTTAATTGTTACTTGATTTTTTTTAAATATGCCACCAATATATGCCTTTACCCCATGTCCATACTTCTTTTCAGCCATGATTTCCAAGATCTTCTCTCTTGTTCCCGTATTGGCTTCAACCATCAGGACCTATGTCAGGGAGATCAAGGCCGCATAAAGAAGGGGGGGGGGAGAATTAGCAAATGGATCTACAGGGTGACACATTTTTTTTTACCAATATATTTAAGTTTACTGGTAAAGGAGCGCTCCCCTCCCGAGGAAAAGAGAGCCGTTTCCCCTACGGAGAACAATGCACAGAAAATGCGGGCTAAATTGTCCAAAATGAGAATAATGAGAAGGAATTTTTTTTAATAATTCCCAAATGGTCAATCCAATATTTCGACCATATCTTATTTTGTGTTCGGCATCCAATATATTTTTGCCCATACAAGTCATTGGCCTCAATTCACAGAAATTGCCAGAAGTGCTGAGACCGTAATTTATTCGCCTCCGGGTTGAAAACCTTTTTAGGAAGTAATAAATGGAAGGATTAAGTGGAATGAATAGTCCGAGTGAGTACATCAAGTACTGCTTCGTAATAAGCATTTGAAATATTCACAGTGTAATTAACAATTTCCTTTGATCAAAATAAATTATGAAAATAAATTATAATTCCGAATGATGCCTTGCAGAATTGGAACGTGCCGTGCTCTCCGAACAGAACGGTACTCCACCGGTACTCCATCGGTACTCCATCGGTACTCCATCGGTACTCCATCGGTACTCCATCCCATTCGAAGGCCATGTAAACGAGTGTCCTCGCTCGTCGGAGTTCCTCGATGGATGGATCGTCCCCAAGGCCAACAGATTTCACTCGCCTGATATTTTCTTTATTTTCGCTGCGCATGCAAGGGAAGTGAGCGTACGTCGAGGAATTGAAGGCAGGGATCAGCGTTGAAGTTTGTATCGCCGCCTGGGAATTCTGGCAGAAAATGTGAAATTTGTACATAGAAAGGTGACGGTCGCCCATCGTTCAAAACGGAGGGAACTTCTAAAGAGTTACAGCAACGAAGTCTGGCGGGAAAACGTTCCTTTCAATTCCTTACTTATTTTCCTAGTGGAAGGTACGCTTCTTCAACTTCAAGCGTAATAATATCGATAGCGAAATCACCCTTTATGTTGATTAAGATTCGGTAAATGTATGTCAAGAGCGTCCCAGGAGATGGTAGCGAGGACGTCGTAATGCGAGGTGGTCTCCACATTGCAGATGGCTTTTTCTTTCGCGATATTGTAGCTCCTGGGGGAGTGACCTCTGTGCGGCTCGGCCGTGGTTCACGATCCCCCAGTGGGTCTGGCTACTTCTGTTGCCGTTTTTGTAGTCGTTCGTGTCCGGTTTTGCATCGATGTCCTGCTCGGATTGGCAACACTGTCGAGGTGGAGGGCGTGAAGGCAGACGCGCTGAATACGCCATGCCCTGCCACTTCCTTCCGGCACGTGCCTTGCCTCGCCAGCATAGAGTAGAAAGCGTAACTAGAGGCGACACTCCGAGAGGTAGGGGAGGGTTGAAATATTACAGAGACATCTGGTGGCATGTTATCAACAACACTTCCAAGAGGCGTGCTTCGTGGCGGCGGAATCGGGAATCGACTCATTCGGGGATTCGAACCAAAGGGATCCCTCAACGTAACACGCGTGAGACACGCGTTGAGTCCGCTGCTCAGCCATGGAGGAGTTGTTGATTTCCGTCCGCTAGGTGGAGGATCGACAGCGACATCTATATTGCGACCCTGTCAATGAATGGGATTCGAGCGGAGTGGAGCCTCTAGTTACACTCTCTACTCCATGCTCACCAGTGTCTCTCTGTTTAGTGCCTTTGAATTTGACCTGATAAGAGCAGTGTAATAAATCTTTGTTTTCATATTTCCAATCAAAATGAATATTCTAACTGGACCAAGTAGCGTTCATTCTGAAGAGGATCACAGAAACAGTTGAATAAGATATCAACTCCTGGGTTTCTCAAAGATGTCATCGATATATGCTTCCTTCACATGTCGATACTTCTTCTCAGACATGAACTGTAGTATTTTTTCCTGCGTTCCCTTGTTGGATTCCACCATGATAACCTTCGCCGAGGAAAAAATATGAGGCACATGATAAAAAGAAGTACGAAAACGATCGCCATATGAGTAATTGAGATTCCTTACCCATATGTCGAGAGCGTCCCAAGGGATGGTGGTGATAACGTCGTAATCCAGTCCTTCTATGTCCAGACTCCTTGGATTGGCCGATGGCACCGAGGAATGACTCCAACGGGAAACAGATGAGTGTTTGCATCTTCACATTTCCCTCTTTTTCAGGTTTCATGATTCCTTCCGATCCTTCTCCTTCTAGAGACATCTGCACATACCCGTTAGCAACATTATAAGGAAGGTCAGGGATGATTGGTCTCTACCTTGACTGACCATTTGAGGGTAAGGGAGTGGACTGAGACAGGAATGGGCCAGCCATGCCTTCCTCTGCTTCCCTTTCAACTTCGCGAAATTTGCGTTGTCGGGTTCGATGAGGACACCCGTCCAATTCTTCTCCCTTTCGAGCCAGAGGGTATTTGACAAGTCCTCGCCTTCGTACGCCCCCGCTTCCACGAAGAATCCCCCGCTCTAAAGGTATCGGCATGAGTCATGACAAAGGTATCAGGTTTTCGTAAGTGTCTCATATCGACGGACTGACGGAGTTGCCGAAGAAGGTCTCAAGGATCTCGATCTGGTCGTCGAACTGTGAGAAGTGGACCTCCTTCGGGTCGTCGAGCTCGTAGGGGACATCCTTGGAGACAGGCGGAATGAGAACAAAGTCCCTAACGTACTGCAGGAGACGAGGATCCTTTCCCGAAATCTTTTCTCCTCTCTCGACAACTCTCACATGCAACTCCTGTTCGTCCCATTTGTCCGTCTGCACGTCTAAGAAAAAAATGAGTAAAGGATCAAACTAGTGTCGCTTATTGGTTTCACCTAATGATGTTATCACTTATCTGAAAAGAAATAGTGCCAAATGCATGTAAGCAACGACCAAGTAACTCTGCCATTGTTGTTTTACCAACCATATCGTTCCCAGGTAACCTGCACACGTTTACTATTTTCTCTCCTGGGATTCGATTAAAATGAATTAGCGTCTCCTTAGTACATGAACATCCTGAGCTATGTACGCCTATCGCGGATCCAAGCTCCAATGGAATCGTTAGCTTTACGAGCTATGTTACCCTACTGCTCTTGCTTGAGGAAACATTAAGTTATTTCATGTTTGTCTTTCTCTCAAAGTAAGTAAATTAACTGTCAGACTCAACTATTATGCAATTTTCAAGATCCTCTTCAAAGGACTTCGCTCTAAAAATAAATATGTCCATTCTCACTTTTCCCTTCTACTAGAACATAAACAACGTCATGAACTTCGCGTGTTTACTGTAACGATAAGGTGAGGTTACGAAGAGACTTGTAGAGACGAAAGCATCTCGTCCTCAGTGAGAATAATGCTTCAGTTCGAAACTGCAACCAGGCTCTACAGGTGTCAAACATACGACCCGCGGGCCGGATCCGGCCCGCGGAGGTTATTCATCCGGCCCGCCGCCTGTTGAAATTTCCGCTTGGATTGACTGTTAGCAAAAGTTTCGGTGAAAAAGTATGGGTGCGGCCCGCAGGCATCTCCAGGATAAGGAATGCGGCCCGCCGACCGATTTGCGTTTGACACCCCTGCTCTAGATGAAACTTAGCCTGAAAGAGCACATGCAAGAAAAGGATTCACGCATAAACTCTGAAAACCTCATTTTCTTAAACACAAATGTATTTGTTTTTTGTCAGTTTCGCTGATTTTAGGGAAATGAAGTGCTTGAAACCCTTTAAGTAAATATCTCGCATCAATCACTACCTCCAGCAAAGTGTTCTCTTTATAAGCACTTTTGGATGAACTTCATGTTCGTCGAAATCTAAAAAACAAATGCATGTGGTGCAGCTCGGAACTCTCACCTGGCACTGAGGACAACCAGTTCTGGAGTGAGAGACGTGGAGCTTTGAGTCGCGAGTCTCCGCTTCCCCCATTCCTCAAATGCTGACCGTATGTGAGGACGAGGAAGCCGATGGCCGATCCCAGGCACAGGAGGGTCGCCCCCTTGATAGCGGCTCTGCAGAGCTTCGCATTCCTGGGCATGGTGGGACATCCACTTCACTCTTCCTTCGCTGTTAATAGCTTCATCCTGAAAGGTAAGGGTGTTCTAGGGGATTTAATTCTTCTGAGACACACGTGGGCCCGTAACAGGAAAGATCATATCAATCACTCAATGATATTTCATGGCTTTTTCCTGTCATAGCTTCTTATTCTTTCATAGTCGAAGAAATCCCAACTATATGCACTGTTCAGCAATAATCCTGTGAATTAAAGCGAATACTCTTGTATATATATGCCCTCTACAGGGTGCGTAAGAAGTTCTGTTACAAACGTTTCTTTGCCAAAAACAACCAAAGCAACAAGAACGACAACTTCAAGTGAAAATTTATTTAGTACAAAGTGCCAGTCAATGTTAGGAACCATAGCTACTCGAAATTTCCGCCACGTTTGGAAATGCAAGCCTTCAATCGAGGGCGGAAAGCGCGTACTGCAGCACGCAGCTGATGCTGTGGAATATTCTTCCATTCTCGGACCAAAGACTTCTTAAGGGCTTCGATGTTGCGGTGGGCACTAGCCCCAACTCTTGTCTCCAAAATGGACCAAATAGAAAAATCCAGAGGGTTCAGGTCAGGGGAGCTGGGAGGCCATTGGTCCTTCGTAATGAAGTCCGAAATTTCATGATGAAGCCATGCTTGGGAAATGTTGGAAGTGTGTGCTGGC
>CAJPEV010001785.1:0-33966 GCA_905338385.1 Darwinula stevensoni | reverse complement strand
TACAGGGTGCGTAAGAAGTTCTGTTACAAACGTTTCTTTGCCAAAAACAACCAAAGCAACAAGAACGACAACTTCAAGTGATAATTTATTTAGTACAAAGTGTCAGTCAATGTTAGGAACCATAGCTACTCGAAATGCCCGCTACATTTGGAAATGCAAGCCTTCAATTGAGGGTGGAAAGCGCGTACTGCAGCACGCAGCTGATGCTGTGGAATATTCTTCCATTCTTGGACCAAAGACTTCTTAAGGGCTTCGATGTTGCGGTGGGCACTAGCCCCAACTCTCGTCTCCAAAATGGACCAAATAGAAAAATCCAGAGGGTTCAGGTCAGGGGAGCTGGGAGGCCATTGGTCCTTCGTAATGAAGTCCGAAATTTCATGATGAAGCCATGCTTGGGAAATGTTGGAAGTGTGTGCTGGCACACCGTCTTGCTGAAATGTCCAAGCCTGGTTGCTGAACATGGTTTGACCCTCATGTTTCACTACTGGGTCTAGAATGAGATCTTTGTACATTGTACTGTTTATCTTCAGGAACGAAAACCAGATTGGTGCGACTGTTGGCAGACACACCTGCCCAAACCATAACAGACTGGGGGTGTTGTGAATGAGGCATGATTAGCATATCGCCCGAGACATCTGAGATCCGTGGTGCGAGAATCTGATCATTTTGTCGATTGGAGACGGCCTGGATGGTGAACAATTTTTCATCTGAAAACTTGATTTTGTCCACATCATCAGCAGTGAACCACTGCAGCAGGGCCTTGCTTCGTTGAAGTCGCAACTGCCTTGTGCGAGGTGGCAGCAGTTGCGCATGCTTGCGTTTGAGAGATTTCAGATGAAGATGTTTCTTGACAATAGTTCTCATGGATCCCTCTGATATGTGCATTTCCCTGGCCATCTTCCTCATGGAACGCCTGGGGTTCCGTTGAATTCGGAGAGCCACCTTTTTCACCATCTCTGGAGCCGTAGCAAACATTGGGCGTCCACTTCTCTCACGATCCTGGATAGAGTGGGTCTGCTGATAACGTTTAATGGTGCGATGAATGAACATAGGCCAAGGCATGAATCGTGAGAGGTCTTTGAATATCTCTGGTGGTGTTTTTCCGCTGAGATGAAGCCCAATGATGGCTGCACGTTGTGCATTCATTTTGGCACAAAAAATGATAGGAATTGATGAGACCATTGCTTCACCTGCAACTTTAAGCTACATGTCCATACATGTCATACGCCCGTAGGCTTGTAAAAGATTCTACCCGGGAGACATTCTATGCGAGTCCAAAATTTGTAACAGAACTTCTTACGCACCCTGTAGAACCCGAGTGGCATGTGCAGGAACATGATTTTCGAAAATTCCAGGGGGAGCAGAAGGAGTCCTCAGAATGACTGATTTCTCTCGGAGAAGGCCGTCCCCCGAGTTTGGAAGAGATGCATGATTACGCTGTTGCGCTACCTCAGCAATGCGTGGTCAATGAACATTATAGACCATGTCTACGGCAAAGGTGCGAAGGTGGATCGAGTCCTCATACCAAGGACTGACCTGACTCGTTCCGACACGAATCTGTCATTCACTCGGAAGCTCTGCTAGTTCTCTATTCGACTGACTTTCACCATGACCATGAATAAAACTTAAGTGCGAAAATCTCGAACGAATAGGAAATTTTCTACCCGAGCCGATGTTCAGCCCGGGTCTACTGATTGTTGCCTTCTCACGAGTCTGATCTTTTGGCTGTGTCCAGTTGAAACTCCTTAGCATTGGAAACTGGTGCTTTCGGTCAATTGAAATTCGACGAAGAGAGAGCGATCCTTCCAGAAATCTGATACATTTTTATTGAGGGCTCGCAGCAGCAATTACTAGACAATACCCACATGTCCACACACAACGGTTCGTGAAGCTCTCAAATCTCCTGTGTCCTTCCCAATCATGTGAAGGACTGTGATCTAATCGTGCTTCTTTAATAGCCCAGGTCCATATCGTCCTTGGAAAAATCTCGTCCCAAACGCACATAAACGCAGTTTCCTTCATGAGCATACTGTTTGGGTTCTTCCTTTTCAGATGGGGAACGTAGTGCAGCAGTCAATTCTTGAAAGAATCCAACTTATCCACGCAATAGCCGAAGCCCTCATTGGGATGTTTTTTCTTATATGGACAGCGCGGAGGCAGGGTGCATTGGAGCCATCTTACCGTACGTGCTGGAAGGCCGAGCCGGAGATGGACAAATGATTTACTACGAATTATATTCAATACATCTCAGGCGGCAAAGTAGCTACGGCTTTTCGTTCAGAAATTGACATTTCATAATCACCAGCTTCCTGGTTTAATCGTTTGGTGCTAGTGCATTGATGCTTGAAGTTCACAAAGAAGATGGGGGCACCAGGAAGAATTACCTGGAGCTATTCAGGGAAGATTGGAGGGACTGTATCGTCACCGTAAACGGGATACCCACCCCGATCACTGATCGACTCACTCCATTCCCCTCTAATATTCAAAGATGAAATGCATTTGCAGATATGAAGCTGGAATGGATTTTTTTTGTCATCTTTAATTATCATTTTCCCCTTCCCCTTTTAAGATAGGGCCTGTTACGGCCTGGAGCTATTCGGTCAGACTAATACTAGGCTCTCTTATACAGATATCGTACCTGTGCACATACCTTGGCTACTGCATGCACTACAGGATGATGATCCAGATCAACGAATACAATTCTGTGAGTGGTATGGCAATAAAAAAAAGTGAAGTAGGTGATTCTGAGGATGTAATTGTATGGTCAGACGAGGCCACATTCAAATTAAATGGGCATCTGAATCATCACAACTGTGTTTATTGGGTTAGTGAAAACCCACACATTTCTCTACAGAAATATGTTAACCTACCAGGGATTACTGTGTGGATGGGACTCTCCTCTCGTGGGATAATCGGATCTTACAGATTCAGTGGTATTAGGTCTGGGGAAAAATATCCAGAACTTTTCGACTCATATTTGACCCCCTGTTACTTTTCATGCAACAAACATTATCGATCAAAATAATCTCCCTCACAATCTATAACTTTTCCCCATCTTTCCTTAAGAGAATCGATTCCTCTCTCCCAAAATACCGCATCCCGTGAGCCAAAGAAACCAAGTGCGTTTTTGAGTGCACCTTCGTTTGGGAACTGCTTCTTGCACATGAAGTTGTCCAGCGACCTGAATAGGTAGTAGTCCGATGGTGCAACGTCCGGTGAATACGGTGGATGCGGCAGAATTTGCCAGCCGAGGTCCTTCAATTTCTGCTGGGTCTTTTTGGCGACGTGTGGTCTTGCGTTGTCGTGCAAGAAGAGGACCTTTTTCGATCGACCAATGCGGCCCGGGATTTAAGCAGAGCTTCATGGACGCGCTATAGTTGTGTGCAGTAGACGTCCGCGTTGATGGACTGGCCGGTCTCGAGGAGCTCGTAGTGCACTACGCCGAATCGGGCCCACCAAACGCACAAAAAGACCTTCTTTGGGTGTAGGTCGGGTTTCGGCATTTTGCTCGGGGGTTCATCAGGGTCCAGCCAAGAGTATGATCTTCGTTGGTTGCTCCACAGAACCCACTTCTCAGCTAACGTAATGATCCGGCCAAACATCGGGTCTTCCTTGTGACGCGACAGCAAATATGAGCAAATGGTCGCTCTTTGAATCTTCCCAGTTTTGGACTACTTGTGAGGGACCCATTTGTCCAGTTTGCGCACCTTTCCCATGGTGTAAAGGTGATTGGACACGGTTGTACGGTCGCAGCTGAGTTTGCTCGCCGATTCAGACGTGGTTTGGTGCGGATCATCTTCGATCATGGACTTTAGCGCATCGTCATCGATGACGGATGGGCGTCCAGAACGGAGTTCATCTTGAAGAGTTCGATCTCCCCGTGAAAACTTCTCAAACCATTCGTATGCCATGGATTTCCTTAAACGGGCATCGGGGTACACCTTCTTTATGCGACTGACCGCGTCGTTCGCGTTGCGCCCCTTATGGAACTGGAGAAGTAAGCAATGACGGATGTGGTCGTCGAGCCGCATTTTTCAATCGAGCGGGAAAACTTTTGCCTGAAAGCTATACACGGCAGATATACAACATTTTACGGAGCTTTTCAGCGTCTTTCTTTTCATATATAACATGGCCACAGAACAAGCTTAGGCGGCGCGGCACGAACCCCTCAAGCTTAACCCACAAAAAGTTCCGGATACTTTTTCCCAAACCTAATACTATAACTGGGAAAAGTTATATTGGATTGTTCATGAATGATGCAGTTCCTGCGATAAGACACATGTTTCCGGATACAGTGGTGTACTTTCAGCAGGATGGTGCACCATCACAATTACACATAAACGTCCGTGCTTATCTGGATACTGAACTTCCTGAAACGTGGATTGGTTGCCGGGGGAGCACCCATGAATAACGCTCTAGTGTCCAGACCTCAGCCCTTTAGATTTCTTCGTGTGGGGATACCTCAAAGACAAAGTGTACAGCTGTAAACCTAAAACAGTGCATAATTTGTGGGAGATTATACAACAGGAATGAGGCAAAATCACAGTTGGCATGTGTGCCACTGTATGTCGGGCTGTTAGGAAACGATATTGTTTGTGTGTGCGTGCCAGTGGTGGACATTTTGAACATCTGACCTAACTTTTTCTGTACATCACATTTCCACATATCTAATGCATGTAAACATATTTTTTGGTTTGTGTTTAACAGATAGGCTATTGGAGATACAACTCAGTGTTTATACACAATTATGAATCACCCTGTATATTTCGAGGCGACTATGAAAAATGACTGCCGATCATGGGCGAATGTTTGCATGCGACGCTTTTCTAGAAAGCTCATATCATACATGCTTTTAACGGGCTGAACCATGCTTCAGTGTGCGGCGCTCAACTGTTTGAAACATGTTTCTTCCAAAGAACTACGTACCATACGTGTGATACATGTTTCACGAAAATGTTTCACCAGTGAGCGGCCAGCCTTAAATATGGTCAACAAGCCAAAAAAGTATACCAGTGGCTAGGGCAGACTTTGGACTACAAATCTTGTTCAGGCAGAATTTTTCGTAAACCGAAACATTTTCGAGATGAAGGTGGGAGAAGCGAGGCAGCCTTCCGCTATCCATTGTTGAGTACGAGACACTGTTTCCCGAACTCAATGGCTCCCGTCCGCAGCCAATATGCGCGCGGCTGCGCAGAATCCACTAGGAGAGCACACATCCAGAAACAGCCCGTTGAAACTGCCCTTGGTTGGATTGGAATCTGGATGTCTAGTATCCCTACTTCAGACCTTTTTCACTGAGCCACTCTCAGACAGCCTTTCCTCATCCTTTCTCTTTTCCTTTCCTATTTTTCCCAACATGAAGCTTGTGAAATTTCGTTTTTTTTTACTCCCTCAGACTCAGAGATGAATACGAAGAGATTGCATTTAGTTGCAGGAAGGGTTTTATGGGCGTTCCTGACGTGTCCGAATGTTGGAGCTGTTAATTATAATGTGACTCCTGTTATTATCATACTGGTAAAATCCATAATGAAATACGAAATTACTTAACAGGAAGGATGGATCAGAACCGCACGTATATGCACAGATATATATAGGGTGGTTCGTTTAAGTGAAACCACAGGGAAAAAATAAATCTATACATGATATAAATGTCAGAGAGGGGGGGTAAGGGTGAATGTGATGGAGAAGAGGGAAAGAGTCACATAGTGTTAAGTGAGGGGAAAGGAAGTTCAGGAGGAGATTAGAGAAGTGAATAATTTTTTGTGACGAGGTCAACGAAGGACTTAGATCTGATTCTGCGAGGCGTTCAAGGAAAACCGGATATTGCTTCAGGGAAGAAATGTCTGAAGGGTATCCGCAGATGGTATCTGCCGAGATTGTCCTCGGGGTGGAACGAATGAATTCAGTCTTCGCTGCACAGTCCTCGTTCAAGTTGACTCCAGATGAGAAAAGCCTTATTTTATTCATTTACTAGAAAGGTGTTATTTATCCCTTTAATCCATTGGGTAACAGACATGTTCACATTTCGAATCAATAGGCAGAACTATCAACAAAAAATTGGGACCTTCAACTTGGAAAGAGTGCGGCCAACCGCCCATAGGCGATGTGCCCCATTTTTTAGGCCGTTGAATTTATAGTCAAACTTGGTATCAAATTAAAGATCTCGTCGAGCTGATTACGAATATATAGGTTTCAAGATCTAGTCTTTTACCGTTGCAGAGAAAGCGGGCTCTAAAGGTACCAACCCCAATAGATGGCGCCACGGGTTCTAGTTATGAGTAGTTGTGTGTTGGCTAGATCTTGATCGCGGTTATCAATAGGATCTCTGTTGATGATAAGTGATCATTATCACACGTAGAACTGGTCTTCACACCAAAGCATGGTTCCTTTTCGTCGCCAGCTATTTTCGTTTTGGTTTGTGCTCGTGATTTCGTGCGGTTATCAATAGGATCTCTGTTGATGATAAGTGATCATTATCACACGTAGAACTGGTCTTCACACCAAAGCATGGATCCTTTTCGTCGCCAGCTATTTTCGTTTTGGTTTGTGCTCGTGATTTCGTCATTGCTCGATTGAGTCATATTTTATAATGACGAGCTTGTGGCGCCATCTACCGGGGTTGGTACCTTTAGAGCCCGTTTTCTCTGCAACTGTAAAAGTCTATATCTTGACACCTATATATTCGTAATCAGCTCGACGAGATCTTTAATTTGATACCAAGTTTGACTATAAATTCAACGGCCTAAAAAATGGGGCACATCTTGGCCGCACTCTTTCATTGAAATCTGAGACGGTTGAGGACAAATCATTACTTCACTGTAGATGGAATGATTCGCTTCTAAGAAACTTAAATTCATCTCTAAATGGGTATTGCATGACTTAGGCAGAGTGGCTTAAAAAAGTTGATATGTAGCTCAAAGCATAATAACAGTCCTACGTCGAATGCGTGGTCAATGTGACTTTCCTTTCCATTTATTGAACTGTGTTCCTCCCATAGAAAACAGTAGAGCATGTTTTTAAATCACCCTTCCTTATATATTTACGTAAATAATGGTGCGTCGTATCACGTCGAGTGATAACTCGTCTATGTTGCCGAAACATGTATCACGCATGGGCTCCGTCAGTTTTGGATATCAAAATCCGGGGGGACTAATTTCCAGAATGTACTGGGATGAGGGAGCGTTTCGCTATCATATTTCTCCAATTATGACGTCACTGCAACGCTGATACGTGTATGTGGCTCCTTATATTGATTCAGCACTGGATCCTGTTCTTGCGTTATTCACGCAGATTAGGACGTAACTTCTCTCGCAAAAAGTCACATTAGTACTGCGCTGTGTACGACACACAAGATGTCGTAGCAACGGACAGAATGGCTCAAGGGACAACAGTCACAGTACGGTACTGCTGTGACTCATTGCGTGAGAAGTTATGTCCCAAGCTGAGTGAAAAACCCAACGTGTGTCATGTTGCTTGAACCCCAAGCAACGAGTAATTTCTAGAAACGGAGCTAATAATGAGGGAACAGAATGTTCAGGCGAGAAAGTTTGCAGCATTTCATTTCATGTCTCCATACATGCAAATCACAATCTTTTCCTGAGAAGGCAAATGCAAAACTCAATTCTAGAGAGAGTGGTTGCACCAGGGAGGGTGAAATTCATGCCATGCCATATTGGGAATGGAGGAGAATTTGAAAATACATTGTTCTTAAAATACGTTCCTCCCATATCTACTTAAGGGACTAAGGGGAAGGACAGGTCTCCATTTTTCTAAGAGGAAGTCTAAATCATCACTTCTGAAAACATGAATGCCCCGGGAAAAGTATGAAGGCACGAAAAGCAAGAAAATAACTTAAGAGAGGAGACCGGATGAGGCAATGAATGTCCTTTTGGTCACCCAGGAGATTTTGGTAAATGGCGACTATTGACGACATTGGTTCCACATTATTTAAGTAGGTTGTGGTCCCTTCAACAATCCCTGGTTCATCCAATTGAAGGGGGAAGAAAATCACAAATTCGTGATGGCATTAGAAAGTTTCAGAAAACATATATCACAAAGAGTAATTTCATATTCATCCGATAACTAGGAGCACATGAGTTCCAGCATCACGCCTCTAGGAATGCAATTGAAGATGACAATGTGGTCATGACAGACATCACACAAAATTTCAGAAGAGTTTAACTAACAACAAGCAAATGTCTTCATCACCCTACCAAAGGGGCATACAGGAAAAGGAGATGGAAATTCAAATAAGAAAATGAACATTGCACTCCAGAAGGCTGAAATTTGGGGAGTTTACGCAACAACTTTGTTTTCTAGTAATATTTTTTCTGGAGGAAATATACTTTTGTCACCACAAAGGATAGATATTTGCAGCTCTCGAAAGCTGAATTTGTTCAATTGTGGCTGAGCTAGTACTAGATTGGAAGAGATTCTTCGAATGAGATTCCGGCTAAAATATTGCGTTCGTGATCTTATTAAAAAAAAGGTGATTTTCTTCAGGTTAATAATTAAGAAATGCGAGCAGAATCTATATTCGTTCCAAATGACAAGTGCTGAGTGCTTCTTCAACTTTATAAAAGTTTACGAAATGTCTAGAGGTACTGCAGCATCTGAATCAAACCGAGACCGTTATTGTTAGTAGTGCAGCTAATTAAACGTCAGAGGTAGACTAAAAAAGGACTACATAGATTCAAATCCGCGCAGTGACTGCAGTACAATGCTTGCTTTCACGTCAAAAAACACATGTATGTAATACAGTATATTGAAATATAGTGTGAAATATTCGAAAATATTACATGTGCATTACCTTGCCTAAGGGAGCCGAAGCTGTTATTATGCACACGAGAGAAATAAGCGGAAGTGAAGTCACAATTCAGATCAAAGAACAGGATGCAATATGTGCAGTCTTTCATAAGGAATACATCCTCACATGTTTTAAAATCCATTGGGAGATAATTTGCCATTGAATAAGTAGAAGCGAACTGAATGCAATTCAAGGACTGTGGCCTCCAAAAACATTAACTGTTTCGAATCGAAATTGATGTGAAATATGAGAATGTACAGGTGAGAGAGTGAGACATGTGCATGCATTCAATTCCTATCCTCCTGATTAGGCATAACATTTTCAAAAGACAAGCCTGTAGATGTTGATTTGAATTTGGGTAGGGTGCCTTCAATGTTTTGCGATGCTGCCCATGAATGGAAAAGTGCTGAACATGGTTATTCTCCTCCATTCATGGGATACTTTTTCTCCCGAGTATTCTCTCTCACCCAGATGGGGGAAATAGAGGTTTCCTGCAGATCAGAGCATCAGCTAATTATTTTTTTTTACCGTGTAGAATTATTTGGAAATGTGAAGCAATTGTCACCTTTTTCATGAAATGCCCTGCAATTTGAGAACCTCTGGAGGTACACAGCCACTGTGTTTCTGCCAAATATACTGTGTTCTTAGTTCATTCGACGGAAATACAAAGGCCATGAAGCCAGAAATCATTTTCTAAAGGTATTTTAATTTTGATACTCTACTAGAACACAATCCCAACAATAAAAAACTTACGAACAATGTATATATTCACCTAAAGCGTTGAATGAAAGGAAAACGTGAAAAAAAGATATGGACATTTGAAAAAATGATAAAAATCACTTTGAAGTAACCGAGGATGCTGTATTTCCGGTTGATTTTACAATGTCTGAGAAATGCCTCCTTGATCGATGTGAGGTCCCTCTACTGGTGACGAAAACGAAGCTTGGCAGAGCATGCCATTATTTGCCCATTCAGCGCTGGACTTGAAAAAACCATGCGTCCGTGCCGACTATAAATACTATGTGAAAAAAAGTGAAACATATGTGAATTTGCTTGACATCTTCTACTAAAAAAAGGTACCAGACCGCTTCTATTTTTTGGTTCACGCAGAGAACATAATCGCCATGTTGTATTGGAGTCCACTCGCGCCACCAGCGAAATTTGCTCAAAGTTTCGCATTCTCAATACAATTGATCAGTCTTTCCACGTATGATGCAGTTTCCCAAGCAGACAAGTAGACATTGGTGATATAGATAGGAATTGGCTTTACTTCTTGAATCGCCCTGGTATTTAGTTACCAATTTCGAAAATTCTGAAAATAGCGTGAAGCCCATACTTGGAACACTAAGTAAAAGTTAGAACTTTTAAAGTTTAAATTTGCCCTTAATGCATCACTGGTATACTGCATGAAGAATTTTCCATTTGGCATTTTTGCCTGTAGAACTTGTCTATTATGGCCCATGCATGATTTTATCTCCCTAGCTGAGACTACAATAATACCATTTCAGAATGAAATGCCGTGTGGGTTATGTGCAAGACGAGGAAATTTACCCAAACAGTGTGCAAAGAATTATTTCTCTCTTCACGGCCATACCATATATTAACATTTCGTAAGTCTCCAGATGTGCTCTCAGGCTTCTCAAGTATGAATCAAATAGGCAGTTTGATTTCGCAGATGTATCCACCTGCCGAATTTTTGCATGGGTTATCACCCCAGCAGCCAGTGGAATTTGCCTTCCAAAAAAAAAAGCAAGGGCCATCGTGATCGGGTTGACTCGTACAAAAGCCACTTTGACCCTTCCCGGCGAACGTCTGGTTCGTCCCTGGAAAACAGAAGATACTTTTAGGTAGCAAAATTGTCATCCAATCAGGATGCATGAACAGATGAAACCAGCAAACTCGCACCAAAAATTCCTGATACTGATGAATCTTCATTAAATAGCGTATACGTATTAGATAAATCGTAGTATCATCAAGTTTTTATAGGCTTCACTGCTTGTGGAATTATTCCCCTGTAGGATAAAATCACCAATGCTCGGACAGTTAAGCTGGCCAAGCTTCATTCGCTCGTCCCATCTCAACGGTACAAGCTGGAAGCTTAATTTTTTGCTCCTGGAAGCACAGCACAATGAGGTCTGAGTGCTGTGAAGATGTTGTCCTTCCTACTCCTATGACTACCGATGTTGCCTTTAATGTGGATGTTCAAACTTGGATTAGGTAAAAATTAAGTTAGGCCACTTTCACTTTACAGGATGACACAAAAGTTCCGTACACTTCAGAAAAACGTTGTTGGTTCTAAGCTAGCATGCTTGAAAAAATTTGGTTTGCTTTCGATGTAAAGCTTATGGTACGAGGGAAGTAGTTTCACCAAAACTTTGCGAACCCCTATTAGTTTCGTCATGTCATTGTCCAATGAAGATCGTCGGTCTGCTGGTATCAGTTTGCCTGAAGGTAGGAAATTACCCTCTGAGATTTTCTGGCTGCTATAGAACAACGGCTATAACCGAAACGTCATCAAGCGTACTATCAATCGGTTCCTTGAGACAAACTCTACTGAGAATCGTCATGGATCAGTCTAACAAAGTCTGTGTCAACCACTGTCAGCATCAAGAGGTCGATCTCGACTTCGTCGCAAATCCGGAGCAATCGCTGAGAAAAATGCCCCAAACCGACGAAGAGAAATCCCAAATCGCTCCGGCGAATGATCAAGAACAAGCTGAATCTTCTGTCTTTCAAGTTCCATAATCCTCAATTTCTCGTGGAACATGCGAAGACTAGGCTGCAACGATAGCAGTCGCTGCTCCGTTGGTTCGCAGATGGTGACCATCGCAAGATCTCCTTTTCTGACGAGAAGTTCTTCACGAAAGAACAATCCTTTAACTCTAAAAATGACCGAGTATGGGCAGCAGAGTCGTCAGGCATCTCTACGGGCCACCGTCGTGTTATTCGCACCCAGAAACCTGCTTCTGTGATGGTGCGGGCCGTTATCACTCCAGAGAGTCGCCCACCATTGGTTTTCGTGCCTTCTGGTATGAAGATCAACACGACTGTCTACCATGACCTCATCCTGGAGGGTACAGTAAAGCCATGGGCCAAGCAACACATTGGGAACCGCAAATAGACTTTTCAGCGAGACTCTGCCCCAACCCACAAGGCAAAGATCACTCAGGCCTTCTGCTGCGAATTACGTGACTTCATCACCTCAGCAGTATCGACTCCGTATAGTCCCGACCTGAACCCGTTGGAATTTTCTGTGCGGATCATCTTTGAGAACAAGCCTATGCTCCTTCACATGCATCAGTCGAGTCCCTGGAGTCCCTTCAAATGGAATGGCTCAAAATATCCCAAGAAACGCTGCGTGCCGCAGTCGATGTTTTTTCAAAAAGACTTCGCGATTGTGCGGAAGCAAAAGGTGGCCATTTCGAGTCATTTTGCTGATATTATCTGTTAAAATCGTTGTAGTTTCTAATAGTGTTGTCCCCGGTTGTTAGCTGTTTAAGGACGTTATAAAATGTTGAAAAAAGTAAGTGTACAGAACTTTGGTGCCACCCTGTAGTTCGGACACACCGTTTCAGAGAGTCTCGAAAAGACTTGAACCACTTCATTTTGACGTGAAGGAATGATAACCCGCTTGGATCTTTTTATCTATTTTCTAGTAGATCTATAGACATGACGTTGAGAGGCTGGGGAAACCTAAAGAAACATATATAAAACAAAAATAGGCATCCCCTGCAAGTAATAAAAATCAGACGAGTCAGCAACGCTCCCTATTAATCAAAAACCAAATCCCGAATGGTTGTCAACCGCGCTTCTCCCTGTACACATTCTTTGAGTCGCGGTCAGACCACGACTCAAAGAACACTTTCATGAAGCTTTTTCATTCCACTTTTATTACACATTTTAATGAACTTTTTATTACACTTGTATGACGCTTTCATTACACTTTTTTATTAGTATTTATTGCATTTGTTATACACTTTTGAAAATTTCCATGGCTCAAGATTCTGTTGTTGGCTGAAAAATATCCGAAAATAGTGAAAGCCTGACCGATCAGAATTCTGGAATCGGCCTAACATTCATCCTTGAGGTCTTGGGAAGGTTCAGATGGACTGACAGAGCTCTGTTACCCCACAAGGACACACCAATAACTGGATGGAACATGCTCCAATTAAATATGAGATAAGATTTTAAATAGTTTCTTTTCCCTGCATTTGTTTATTCGATATTTTGGATCCGAAATGGACAACCCAACTCGCAGAGTATGATGGACAAGCGTGAATAAATATGTTAGCATAGTCGCTAGAATGCCTGGGAGTCAGAACTCTTTGTTTCCCTTTCGAGAGGAAAGACTCACCGTCTGGGAATGCGACAAAATAGGCGGTCATGGAACTCTGCCCACCAACCCATACATTGAGACTAGATGCCTGATTCTTCCATAGTTGCATCGTATAATTGTGCACCGCTCCGTTGCTAGAAGAGACCAGTTCAGCGTGATCTTCCTTGCACGCAGCCTGCGCATCATTTCCAGTAATGGCTGTCAGGATCATCTTCACGTAACTCATCGTACCCGCCACCAGATTGTACCCTTTCGAAGAAGACAATCATTTCTCAGTTTCGCAAAGGTATTGTGAACTGACAGACAATAAAATTACTGAGGATAACGATGCCGATAAAGCAAAGGCATGCATCTATCGCGCATCTATGTATGCGTTCGTGCTCCGTTCAGTATCTACATGACATGATCAAGGACTGCATAGGCAAGAATATAATTAATAGATTCTAAGATGTAAACAAAAAAGGCAACTATGCTATTTTTTTGTCAAGGCGACACAAAAAATGCAGAGCCATCATTGGGCTTCCTCTGCAGGAATATGAGGAAGCAAAATTAAATTATATTGCATACGACTTGCAAGGGAAAATGATATTCTCGCCCTTGGTATATCCCCATACAACCCTGCTCCAGGGAGATACCTCCATATCTCACTGAATTTTATCAACCACTACTAACCACCGCTTCATTCTCAGCCTATCTCATGAACTCAGCTCAAAAATGACTCGCACATAAAGAAGAAGTGCTAGACGCCAATTTGAAGCTTGAAGTAGTCTTGACTCTGGCATAATTCCTGCACGACATCCGGCGACACTGGGGGACGGTACAGGAACCAACAATGTAAGTCGAAATTAATGACAGCTTTCACTTTTCATAGCAACATGGCGAATTACAAACAACAAAAAACCCAATTTTCATCATCTAGGAGTCAATATCTTCCTTATTATGAGGAATATATTGACCAACCATTGGTTGGTCTCTTTCCTCCGAAAACCTCCAAGGAGTGGCTATCCAGGAGGGGAAGAAAAAAACGGAATGGAATTCACTTCTTCCAAAAGCGAGATTCACTGGACTCCACAACCCCAGGAAGATATAGTTTCAAATTTACTGGAGCTATTCTGTGTCGAGAGTGGAAAGATACGTACCAAATGTTGTTGTTATTTATGCCCTCAGAGAGGAATATAAGGAGGTTGCATATTGCAATGGGAAGGGGTTGAAGAAAGGCAATAGGCGTTACCGCGTCTATTAATAAAGGAACAGACAGGTAATTTGAGATGGGAAACGAATAACCTCATTGCAGAAATATTAGCACGTTCAAAGCATCCGTGAAATAAAGTATCATGATTTTTTAAAAATTCATTCACCTGCTGGTATTGGCATATCTTTGTAGAAGAATTCGCTGGAGGGATCGGATGTCCTCGGCTCGTCGAATCTGGATCCAAAGCGGCATGTGACATTGCCTGAATCCTGTGTCACAGAGTAGCTGAAGCACGCCGAATTCCTGAATGAGAAAAAGCTAATAGACTCAAAAAAAACCCCATGATTTGGTTGCTGCTGCATCCAATGTCAACGACTTGACAGAAGAGACTTTCGCCTATTTCCAACTCTCCCTTTAAGCTTAGACAAAATAATTAACAAATGTATGCAGTAATCATACATTCATTACTTCTGAGAGGCTCCTACAATTCATGTCATTGCTGAAAATATTTGGACTCGAATAATACACTACTTTTCTTGAGAATCCGTACAGAAGCACTTCCATAGCGGCGATTTCACGGCGAGAGGTGTAAAACCGCCGCAGAGAAAACTGTGGGTTCTCCCTCTCACCTGTATGCGTGTACGGGGAGGCCTGCACTGCATGCAAAAACATTCCTTGGCAAAATGAAGGCTGAAAAAAAAGAACTCCAACATACAGGCAACAAGATACGGTCTACATACATTTATACCGTTGCGGCGATTTTATACCTCTCGTTCTTAAATTTCACTCGTTGGGAAGCAGCGTCTTCTTGCTTGACATCCTTGGAATTTGTCGCACACAGTTTAAATTTACCAGTTTTTCACATAGTTCCACATATGATGAGTGAATTGAACATTCTTGAATTTTAAGGAACAGCTTAATTAATTTATCCAGCTTGCTTTTTAATTTCTGCAAAGTTTAGAGAAAAAGCCCATAAAGAGGTGAGCGAAGAAGTTTCCTCGATTTTGCCCAAATTAGTAGCTACCAGACGAGGATCTACTTTCACATTTCCATGAATCGGTTATATTCGTAAATTCTTCAACAATGTCGTGAGAATTCTACCTGCATTCAAATGGGTATAAAGTTAGGGTGGATATGAAGGGAATTCGGAACCAAATGTATGTCCCAGTTGGTAAATCGACGCCAGGTCATTCTCCTGCCTCATATTTCAGAGAAAGTGGATGTCTCTTCCGTATTGATTTGGAAGCATATGGAAATTCCTAAACTTATTCATGCACTGCGTAGAGACATCCACCTGTTTTCTATTCCAGCTGCCGTGGATGTTTTGGATGAGAAACTATAATTCGAGCTACATTCAGACATTAACTTCAAAGCAGTTATTATGTCAATGAAAGTTGAGGAAACTCACAAATTGCAAGCCTTGGGGCACTGAAGCTCCGAAAGGACGAAAATCTTACTAAACGGTGATGTGATCTTCATGTAGTAATTCTGCAGGGATAAGAATTACAGAGTCGTGCTAGTACCCATCGCCCTTCAGACGAACCAAAGAAGAAGCCAGATTAGATTCCTATCATCGGAGAACCGTATGTGTGTCGCATCGATAAGAAAGTCACGGAAACCTGACGTTGGACAAGTATCCCGTCTGCCGAGTTTAGCCTCGTGCATCTCTTATCACTGGCATGGCCCTTTATGAAATCATCAACGGCATTTTTCTCTAATTATACTAGTATGATCCAATGTGACTTAGCACGTAAGAAGTTGATTTTCACGAAAGCATGCCGTAGTTGACTTTGGTTACGTCTCCCCATGAATCAGGGAAAAGCAAAATAAATATGATTTCCTGCATTCCAACACGATTTCCAGCTGTCAATGAACAACAAGGCGGCCAATCATTCCAGTGCACGATTCGCCTTTCACATTTCTCAGACTGTGGCCAGCCTGGATAGTTTTGAGTGAGTGGTCTTGAAGCAGCGTGGTGCTTCAAAATTCCTTGCATTCGCTTGAGCTTCACATGATGGAAGCCCATGATATCTACAATGCACATGCGTGATTCATGTTCCGACGCAAACCTAAGGCGTAAAGCCATCGATATCTACCGACCTCCGACCTGGGGCCGTGATTAATTAAAAATCCCCGCCACTCGCCGATTGGATATCGATTCACCTGACGAATGGGTCACGGCAACATCAGCACGATCTCGATGGCAGAGCAATGCAATCAATGTTCTTCGCATCCCTTTGTACGAGCCGCAGAAAGTCCTGATGATGGGGGGGAATAGCCTCGGGCAGTACGACGCATCTTGGAGATGCTGGCAATAACCCACCCGCCGCGACACTGGCTGCCTGAAACAACTTTAGGTCAGAGTGGTCGCCAATGGCGCAGGTCACGATGACCCGCACAAACAAATGGCTTAAGAAAATGAAATAAAAGTCGCACTTTGTCGAAATGGGTCATTTTAAACCAAATTAGGGAAAGATCGAAGACTCTAATATCTCTGTCTACAAAGGAAAGTAATACACACAAATAGTTTGGCTCCAATTTTTGAAATACTATTTTTTTGGAACCAACATCTCAAAAACAGCATTTTCTATTTCAATTTTTCTTTCCGTCCGGCCCTAGTCAAAACTTACTTTATGAGCCAGACAAGAAGACCTATGCATGAGCAGCAGTGCTCGGATGACAGCGTAAGCCGCAAAAAACGCTGAGATAGGCAAAATTCGAAGGAACGAACTGCTTCTCGAGCGAATCAAATCAATCGAAGAGCGACACTTCCTTAGAGACGCCTATTATCACCATACTGCGTCAATACTGCGGAAGTGAATCAACTGGCAAGGCTATGGTCTGAATGGCAGGTGGGCAGTATCGAACGTGGCACTTTTGGGGACGCGAGCCTCCCGTAAAAAAATGTGTTTTACGGATCAAGACTGCCGAGTGTTGCATGTTTCCTACCTTCCCATATTCGTCTGAGTCGATGTGCGCAATTAGCCGTCGATGCTCTGAGTTGTCACGATGCAGTCGTCACGATGGTAAGGAGTTCCATCTGAACCCATTTGAGTATCCGCTAGTGTCCAAAACACTGTCGATGGTGGAAGACGCAAGCAATCCCAATTCTCGCGAGTTCATTATGCGGTACAACAGCGCAAAAGTCTTGGCTTCCCTCGATGCTAAACATTGTTGACATATCCCGTAACGGTCCATATCATTTCATGATATTCATGGAGACCGATGGCCTGCCTACAACGAGCGTACAGCCTGCTGATGAGATCGTTCTTCCGCTAAATCAAAATCAACCATCTGCGTATCCTCAACTCCACGTTTACGAAGCGGAAAAAGCGAATGATCCGAATGGAGTATTATATCCCATTGCATACTTGAATTGTAGTTAGAAAGAAGCATAATTCGCAGACGGCAGCCGCCAACTCAAGGCATTCTGTTTTCTGATGCACTCCGAGATTGTAATGAAGAGATTCAGGGTAGATTAATTATTCTCTATGGGTTGATATGTGCCACTCAAGGTCAGACTTGGTCACTCCATGTCAACATTAGTGAAATTGGACCGTCCCAAAGATAATTAATACCTAGTTGGGTCTATCAGGCTGTTTGGGTCACTTTCAGTTGCCAATGGTCGCTTGGTATCATTCTGGGTCACTTGGAGCAGATGTCGAGATTAAGGGAATTTACGAGTTTCGGAATTATCTTTGATTAGCTCGTGAGTTCCGGAAAGTCTATGCTGGAAATATTCTCTTTGTTTTTTTTATTTTGTTTGTTTTTTTTTCATTTTCGCCCTAACTTTAGTTATTACCTGAAAAGATGAGACGCGCTATCCTTGAGCGTCGACGTGGTCTCTGTGGTTCTCACCTTCACGCTTCCACGCTCCATTTGATGCTGGTACCTGGAAGGCTGGATGACACAGTCACATTTAAATGACATTCGTAAGAGAATGAAGGGAATGAAGGGATTCACTGTTATTTCCAGAGTTGCCATTTCTGGATGCTCCTAAGGGAAGGCGATCGACATCCCCTCGTTACAAAAGCTTCCACTAGACCCCGTCTCAGATGTTAGCCTGAGCCAGTACCTAATCGATGAACCTCGACAAACACTCTGTACATATCACAGAAATCACGCAACGTGCTGATGTCATTGGACGGTGAAGTTAATCGCAGTTCGCGTACGAGTCGTCACCCAATATCCAGGCAACTCACGACTTCGGTATTACGGGTATTTTATTTGGACATGAAAAACCCGGATCGACGACTAAGATTCTTGCGAAACTTCCAGGACCATCACTGCTTCGGAAAGAACTTGTAACAAAACCATGTTCTTGCTCAACCAGGTGGCAGAAAATATTTCAGAGACGAAAGGGTTTCCTCCGAGAACAGCATACGATTCTTGAGGAGCTGCTCCCCTACAATGCCGACGCACCCCATCGCACCCTCCACAATCTTTGTTCTGACATCATATCAAGATACCGCATAATTGCATGGAGTTTATCCAGTATGGAAGGCACGTATGGACTGTCAATTATGCATGGGTCATTGCTCCAAAATACTTGCTATAGCAACGCACGGATGGCACAGGGACTACGTTAGAATGCCAGTGTTACCGAGTTGCTTTTATCCATGATACTTTATTTGTATCTGGAATGTCCCGAGGATCACTCTCGGACATCCACGAGTATGGTTTCCTATTCGGAAAATATGGACCTAAAGGGAGTGGAAATCACGATTGGTCGTTATGTCTCCCACAGTTCATGGAAATGGCGTTTCGACACAGGTGAAATGCTATCCTGAAAACTCTGAACAATTTAGAAAAACTTGACTCACTTCACACCTTGGAAGCTTCACCTTTTCCAAAAGTACAAGCATCTTCATAGCCTTCTTAGAGTATTCAGATCCACGAAATGTGAAGAGGGAACTCAGGTTTCCAGAAAGTTGTTTGTCAAATTTCAAATTCGAAATATGTTTCTTGTATACCTTTTTAAGATAGGTTCATGCCCTACTGGGTTTTAAAAAAAGTAGCAAAAATGTATTAGTAAGGTAGCAAATTATTCTGGATGGCCGAACAAAACGTTCCGAACTTAACACGCTTGCAGAAGGTGTACCATCTTACTTACCGACAGGAAATTTGCAGGCTTTTACTAGCAATGATTGAAGAAAATGTAACAAAAATTTCATTGAAATTGAAAATTTCCTTAAGCCGCCTACCTATATTGGGTATAACAGGAACTAAGAGAGACTTCCACAGGAAGCAGAAGCCACAGTGACAGGCAGGAATTAAATTCCTCACTTTCAAGACACGTCAATAGTCCGTTAGTTATCACGTCCTTCACTTTTTTTATTTAACTCTCTAAGTGTCGGAGAGTCAGAGCAAAGCGGAGCACCGCTTACTTCCTTGGGAGTCTCTTAACAAGGTGTTGAATCAACTTGGATCGAGCGAGTAGTTTCCAAACAAATACGATTGGCAACAAATTGATCACAAATATGATTGGTTACTCTGTCTATAAGGGAATTGGTTCAACGCTTCTGTCAGGCATTTTCCCGACCAATGTGAAGAATAGTCGATGGCATAAATATTGCAAACAAAAGTGGCTTCTCTAAGCGTTGCATGCTAATATAGTTATTATTCCTTCTGCGACTTGCTTCAGGGGAAGGATGCATGCCCCAAATGGCAAAGAATGAAGAAATGGAAATAAACTGGAAGTGTAAGAGGGTGTTTCCGCCGAAATGACCACTTCTTGCATGAGCTTATCAGTCAGGTATGATACACCTGGATTCGGCATATGAACACAGACAAAATTTACCTTTGCGTCCCAACTCAAACGCCTTATCATTAATCTTGAAACTTCAATTATTTGACCTTTCACCCTTCCACCTTGAGACACACATATTTGAAAAACGCCTCCCTACGTGCCAAGCTATGCTTGGTGACTGGGTAAACAATGAATGCTTCATCCTGCTGGTAAAGCTGCACAATGACCAGTATTTCGGTATTCCCATAAAGAAAACGGATGGCGGGGGAAGTCGAGAATCAGTTCCTCCCCTCTCTCCTCGATTGCGAGCTGTTATCCAAAGGAAATCATTGTCTCCTCTCAGGATTCTTTTCGAGTATCGAGGAGGACAGTCGCACATTCATCTACAAAGGGCAAAACGTGCAGGGGTACATTTGTAATCTGATGGACGTTCCCTTAGGTGAAAATCCTTCTGTTGGAGGGATTTACACCTGGTTCAAAAATTCATTCGGGGTGTTGGAGGGAAGACACATCCACCTTGCGCGAATGGCAAGGTGAATATCGAGGACAAGTTCGAGGAGGGATCCTTTAATGTTGGAACTAATGAAGCAGTGAGCAACTAATATACGATATTGGAAGGAAGGAAGGATGGGGATGGTGTAGCCTCTTTTCTCCCGTTCTTTCTTGTTCCTTTGCTCACAACCTTTTATTTTCGATGTCATCAACTCGAACTGAAACATCCATCCCGACGACGTGCACAATCTGTTTATGCGCGAATATATTCGACCATTTCCTGCTCCTTAATCGGAGACTCTCCTCCCCTTATGAAAGAAAACTATTTAGGTATGTTTCCTGTTGACAAAAAGGAGCGAAAGGAAATATAATTTTGTCTCCACATGCCTCAGAGGCTCTGCCGAGCTTAACGATTGAGAAACTCGCAGTAAATGATTATTCTTCCGACTGTTACGTGTTGGATTTGACAAACATTTATTTACTTGGCAAATTCGAAATACGGAATATTTTCTTCGTCTATCTTTTGACGAAGGAGATATGACATTTGAAATGTTGGTTTTCAGACATGAACCACACACTGGGCGAATTTCGTAGCACTCAAATTGCGCCAGCTCGAAATGCGTGTAACATCTCCTATGGAAGGTCTGAAATAGCAAAATTCAATATTTATCGCAAAAATAAGGGTTTTATGAACCTGAACTAAATATATTTCTCAAAGTGTACTAATTTCTTAGAATTTCACAACCCCATTATATTTTGAGGGATACAACGTGAAACAAAAACTGCAGTTCTAAGAGTCCACCTCTGTATCAATTTTAAGATATAAACATTTGATTATCTCTTTTCAATTTCATCGTGTCAAAAATGAAAGTCGTATATCCCAATTTTAATATTTATTTTGGGAATCCTTGACCCCATATTTTACGATTAGGGAACACAGATAAAAATACGTATCATATGTCTCGTAAATGACTTTTCAAATACCTATTTGACATGAGTTTCGTTCTGTTACATATACGTATCGAAGTTATATGAAGAATATGAGGCCTGCCGTTATCGCGAACTATTGTTAATATACGAGGGTAAGTCAAAAGTATCGGCAAAGTGGTCATATCTTTTTTTTGCGATTCGCCCAACTGCTGAATTCGCGCGCCGCGGTAAGCACGGAACCATCCTAACTTATATTGTAGTGACATATTTGGCCTTAACCGTTCAGATGTTTTTCACCACTAGTGTGGTCAACATGACCGCTCCGCTTACCACATGCACCAAAGAAGAGCAGCGTGCAGTAATTCGATATTTGTGGGCTGAAGGTGTAAGAGGTGCGGAAATCCATCGAAGACTATCAGCACAGTACGGTGACAGTGTCTTGCCGTAGCGAACCGTGTACGAATGGATTGACATGTTCAAAAATGACCGAACAACTGTTACTGACGAAGAACGATCTCCCATCCACATCCACATCGACATCCCATCCACATCGACTACTGAAGGGAACATTGAAGAATTCCGCGCGCTGATTCCCGACAACAGGAGGGTGACTGTCAATGAAGTGGCAAACCAACTGCAGATCAGTCACGGTTCTGCTTGTGAAATCATCCACCACAGACTTCGCTACAGTAAAGTTTGTGCAAGGTGGGTTCCCACACAACTCACGGAACAGCACAGACGTAACCGTTTGGACATCTGTAACTACCTTTTGAACCGGTATCACGAGGAAGGTGACGCCTTTTTGAGTCGCATTGTCACTGGTGATGAAACGTGGAACCACCACCATGAGCCTGAGAGGAAACGTCAGAATATGGAATGGAAACACCCTTGTCAAAAATGTTCAAATTTCAACCTACAGTGGGAAAAGGTATGCTCACAGTTTTCTGGGATTTCCAGGGACCAATCCATGAGCATTATCAGGAAAGAGGTGTGACGATAAACAATGCACGTTACAGTGAGCGTGACAAGCTCAAGCCGGCGATTCGGAGTAAACCCCGAAGACTACTGTCACGAGGTTTTGTGCTGTTGCATGACAATGCCCGTCCCCATACTGCTGCCCACACTGTTGAAACTTGTTGTTAAGTGATGAAACGATTCGGTCTCGATGGTTTTTTGTCTTTGACGTCACTGTACCCGCCTCGGGGTGTTTACAATGCTTTCAGGGAACCGATTTCCTCCCCTCCTTCCGTCCTCCCACCACCCCAATCCCCCCGCCTCCTCGCATCTCCTCCGCCCCCCTCCGCCTCCCCAGGACGTAAGGACGTTCGTTCGGACCTACATATCTCCTATTATGTAGTAGTGAATATTATTTAATTGCATTCTTATTATTGTTCCTATTTTCCATGAAATATATTTGTAGTATTTGACTTTCTGCATCCTCACTTGTATTACAGTCGAATGTATGTTGCCTCAAAGAGGCTGTATAAACAGTAACGTTCGCCGCGTCGAATCACTCTTGATGTAACATAGAGGTACTAATCATCAACAGTGATGCGTTCACGCTACACCATATCTATGTTGAAACAATATTTAGTGGTACATGGGGAAGGTAAACGCAATGAGTGCTCCTACAAGGTAGGAAATATTCCCCTCTTGAAAAAAATATAACAAAACTCTAAAATATTTTTTCGTAACTCCCTTACTGTAAAAAAATAGAGCATCCAAATCATCTTTTCATAGGTTCACCATAAATGGCAAGATCCATGGTAATATGTACCACCCTGCAATGCAAGTCACTCGAATTTCCCAGAAACGCAGGTTGTCACAAAATATACGGTTTTTCATGTGGGAGATAGGTACAAATTACGCCCAGGAAGGGGAATCAAGGCCAGATTGGTTTATTAGTTTATGAAATGGAAATGCTAAAGCCACAAATTCAATTTTTCCAAAGCAACCACAAGGAAAAATACATGTTTCAATGTCAACCTCACGTTGATTCTCTTTTAGCACACGATTCGAAATATTAGACAATCTTCCAAATAGTGCATTTATTGACCTAAAGCGATGTATACAGCATCGAAAAAAAATTGAAAAAAGGATGGGGACATGATAAAACAGTGAAAAATCGAAGTAGTTTTGAAGCAACCCAGGATACGTTCTTTCCGGTTGGTTCTGGACGGCATAAACAGGAAATGACTTTACTTCTTCAAACGCCTTGATATGTATCCACTGCTTCGCAAAATTCTTATAATAGATTGAAGCCTATTCTCGGATTACAAAGTAGAACTTATAAATAGGTTTTCTGAAATTCCGAATATATGCATCATTGGCATATGAGGAATTTCCTTATTGGCATTTTCACTTGTCAATGTTGTCCGTTTTGGCCTATGCATGATTTTAACTGAGGCTGCGATAATGCAATTTCTGAATGGAGTGGTGTGTGGGTTATGTACGAGACGGGGAAATTAACCGAAGTAGTTTTTAAAGAGAAAACATCTATTCACGACCATAACATATAATATCCTTAATTTCCTCCGGTTGTGAGCTCAGACTTCTCAGGCACAAATCAAATTGGAAGTTTGATTTCGCAGAAATATCCGTTGAAGGTACCAGCGCATGGGTAATCAGCCCAGCAACCAGTAGAATATGCATTCCAAAAAATATGCAAGTGACATCATGACTCGGATCTCTAGGACAATATCCACTTTGGCCGGTTCCGGTCATAGTCAGGTTTTTTCTTGTAAAACAGATAATCAGTTTAGGTGGTGAAATTTTCATCATTTCTGGATGCATCACACCTGAGCCAGTCAGTTGAAATCCGCAATATCGCACCAAAAAATTGAACGATTGACATATCTGCATTAAATCAATAGTAAATATGTATTAGGTAAATCGAAGTATTGTGTACTTGTTTATGGCATAACTGCTCGTGAAGGAAATCCTCGTAAACGAGCTGTAATCTCGGGAAGATGACTTTTGCTAAGCGTCTCCTCAGACCACAGCTTTTGGGTGGGTCGTTCTTCCAAAAACATTTCTTCTGCCAACAAAAAGGGAAACGTATAAGGCTGAAATTTGGTGGCATGGAATTCCCTGAGTCTACATTTCAGAAGATAAAAAAAAATTCTTGAAAACCCATCAGCGCATTTTTTCAATCCCTTTTTCCTGAATTTGTTTTTGATCCAACGAAACAGAAACAGAAAATTTAAACATCCCTCAGAAGTGCCTGTTTGATGGATGAGTAGAGGAAAAATCCTACTTTTGAAATATGTCCCCTTAGCGCAGATTATAGGAGGGAAGTATTTAAAATGTATTCTCCACCCTTAAAAAAGGGACACAAGAAAATATTTCAAGTTAGGCACAAAGGAAATCATATAAGTAAAGATTTTGATAAAAATCAAGGCTTTTGTCCCCATACATCACGTATTTCAATGGGGACGTACTTTAAATACGTGTTTGCCATTCCGCAAGGAATAAATGAATTAACGACTCCCCAAGGTAATGGAGCGCCGAAGGCACAACCATAGCGAGTTTGTTTGCCCTTCGGGCAAACAAAGTCGCTAGTCTAATGTATATAGACTATCGTGACTGACTGACTGACTGACTGACGTTAATTCTAACCATGTTTCAGAAAGATTAGAAATCTGAAACTTGGTACACATGTACCTTTTGGGGTGCAGAGTTCAGAAAAAATACGACTTTGGAGGTAAATGCCCTGGTGGTACACATTATTGGGGTAGACGTTTTTTTTAAATACAGTATCTATCGTGATGGATAAAGATATCATCCAGAGAAACCTCTGGAACGCAACGTTTCGTTGGTGTAGTGGTAGTACGTCTGACCGGTAATCGAGAGGCCTGGGTTCAATGCCCGGTCAATCTATGCCTTTTTTTCTTACTTCTGATGCCATCCATGTCCCATTGCTTGAATAAAACGGAGAGACATGAAAAGCTGAAACGTGGCAGGGACGTGCCTACCGACACGATGAGTTCAGGAAAAATGCAAAACTTTAGATCTATGCCCTGGGGGCAAGTTTTTGGGGGTCAACGTTTTCAAGTGGTTTTTTGTCCTGGTGTATTGAGCTAGTGTGGAAAGATTAAACTTGGTACATAATTACCTACCGGGATGCTGCGTGCAGATCAATTCAGACTTTGGAAAGAAATGCCCTGGCGGTATGAATTTCAAAGGGAGATGTTTTCACATAATTTTTTGGATTAGTTAAACCGATGGACATGGAAAACTGGAACTTTGTATGAATGTGACTACCAAGATAAGGAGTTAAAGAAAAATGTTAAGTCTTGATACATCCCCAAGGGGAAAATTTCTCGAGGGGCGATGTTTAAAAAAAAAGAAATTGTCGCGGCGAATTGGACAGAAATGGAAAGGTGAAACTTGGCACACGTATAAATGACGTGATATTAATGAGTTCAGGGAGTATTCAGTTTTCATGGTGCATCCCCTCCGCGCATTGCTTTTGGGTGGGTCGGGTTTTCAAACATGATTTTTCACCAACGAAAAGGGCAAACGTATAATATTGAAATTTTGTAGGCATGTAGTTCTCTGAGGTTTGATTTCGGTAAAAATGGTTCTTTTCGTTTAAAACGCCCGAGGGCACATATTTTGCAAATTTTCCTGAATTTTCTGATCCAGCAAAACGGAGGGTGCTAGAAAGTTTAACATTGGCAAAGAAGTACCTGATGAATAGCTGAGTAAAGAAACAATTCCAACTTTCATATTATATATAGACGATCGTGAGTAGCTGGCTGACTGATATAAGTAGCTTTCACATGCTGAGTTCAGGAAAAATTCCACTTCAGTAATACACGCCAATTGGGCACACCTTTTCGGGGAACATATTTTTAAATAGTTCTCCTTGCCTCAATCATACGCAGTTCCATGCATAGCTGTTACATGGCTAGAACGTGACTAGTGAAGGACTTAGCTCAAATGTCAAATGTCAAATTTCCAAAACATTTTTGAGGGGCATATTTATTGGGGACGTAACGTTTTCATAGAATTTTTAATATCCTAGCAAATGGGGCAGAAATAGAAAAATAGCTGGTACACGCATATCGGACGTGATGTTGCTTAAAGGAAAAATTCAACTTTTTTGTGTGTCTCCTCAGAGCACAGCTTTTGGGTGGGTCGCTTTTCCAAATATTTCTTTTTTTACCGCCAGCAAAATGGGGGAACGTTTAAGGCCGAAACTGGGTGGCATGGAGATTCCTGAGTCTATATTTCAGAAGGGAAAAAAAAATCGTTAAAACCCATCAGGAAACATTTTTAAGTCCCATTTTCGTGAATTATTTTTCGATCCCACGAAACAGAAACAGAAAATTTAAAGTTCCCTCAGAAGTACATGTTTGATGGCTGAGTACAGGAAAAATCCTACTTTTGAAATATGCACACTTTGCGTAGATTATTGGAGGGAAGTATTTAAAAATGCATTCTCCACCCTTACAAAAGGGACAGATGAAAAGATTTCAAGTTAGGCACACTAGAAATAATAGAAGTAATGATTTTGATAAAAACCAAGACTTTCGTCTCCATATGTCACGTATTTCAATGGGACGTACCTTAAATACGTGTTTGCCATTTCGCAAAGAATAAATGAATTAATCACTATCCAAGGTAATGGAGCGCCGAAGGCGCGACAACAGCAACAGCGACAACAAACTCGCTAGTATATATATATATATCCTATCCCATATGAAAGGGTGCTTTCAATCCCATTACGATATCGCACATTCAATTACTATTCAAACAGCACAAATATTTCCGCGGACATTCCACTAAATTTTCTCTAAATTCCACTAAATTAAGGTTTTGCATAAGTTTTGCCTCTGAAAAATTTAGAGACAATATTAACCATAAAGAATCCTAGATGTTGCTGGCTTCCTGTTAGCCCTTGAGAGGAACATTACTTGTCAATGCTAACGTAAGCGAAGATTGCACTAAAGCTTTTTCTGTATCTTATAGGCAAAAAAACTTAGGAGTGGTCCACTTCTCCCCTGTTAACCATAGTCCAACAGTGAAAGTCCCCTACTGGGCGCGACTTTTGGGCTATGCTGTATAGGAATCCTGGAATGTTGCACTTATCTCTATTCAGGATGTACGGATGGGTTCCTTACTTTAGAATCCCATGTGATCCTCATTGCGGGCCCATGGATGTTTCATGGATCTTCTTGTGAACCTCAATTTTCAGCTTCGAGGAGCTTTGAAGTGAGATTTGGTGACATAGTGCGCATTTTGCATCATTCGGTACCACGTCCCTGCCAGTCGGGGAACTATCAGAGATTAAGAGGGGTTGGGGGAATTAACTATGGTGTCCAGTGTTGTCTTTCCTGGATGAACCTTAGGGACGGAGATAGACATCCCCTCCTGGCGAAGGATTCCACTCAGGTGCGACCTTCCATTCGGAGTCGAGTAGACCTTTCCATGAGCTGGACGAGCATCCTGCACGTATGACGGAAATAAAGCAACGTAAATATGTTGTATAATCGCATCGGACAGTAAAGTAAACCGCAGCATATGGACGAGTCGTGCCCAGTTTCCAGGCAACCTACGACTTAGCGATCGATTCCTATGCACATCAAATACTCGAATGAACGACCGTGCTTCTTGCATAACTCCCAAGACCACCAATGTTTCCGTAATAACGTATGCAAAATCATGTTCCTGCCCATCTAGGTAGCAGATAGTGTTTCTAAGACGAGAAATCAATTTTCCTCTGGGAACAGCATATGTTTCTTGAGGGGAGCTGCTCCACAACGATTCCGCCGCTCCTCACGCCATCTTTCACTGTCTTTCTTCTGCCATCCATAATTGAAAGTGACCGCACGTGGCAATCGATTTTCAATGATGGGGCAAACACATTATATGTGCTAGTTCTATTTACTTTATCTTTATGGGAAAGGTGTATAAAAACATGGATCTCTGTACTTCCTTCGAGATAGCCTAGGAGTGGGGAAATCAAGATAGAGATTCTCCTCCCCCCTTCGATCTAGAGCTGTTATCCGAACAAAATAATTGTCTTCTCTCAGGATTCTCTTCTGGCTCCGAGGAGGCAGTAACACATTCGCCTACTCTCACCAAACGTCAATGGGTATCGAGACCGGGAGGGAAACCTTTGATGTAAATCCTTCCATTGGAGGATTTTTCTCTTAAGGTACTAAGGGAAGATGAAAATCGATCCCCTAGAATCAAATTCTGGCTTATAATTATAGTACAGGACCCCAAGGAAGGGCCTTGAAGCCACTTTTTGGCACTCTCAGGTCAAGCACCTGACCGTGGCGAATGGTCAAAGGTCACGATTTGCATACCTCTCTTTGAAAATCTGCATCTCCCTAACCCTTGATTGCAGAAACGTCAAATTTGCGCCAATTTCCTCGCCACAGAACATGTTAAATTACGAGCCCAAAAATGTGCTCATCTCTCTGCTTCCCGAGACGCTGTGGCGCCTTTTGTGAAAATTCGCGTTTCGCAAATTCACTTCTTCCCTCGCTCATTTTCCGTAGAGACATTGCACCGGAAAAAGCATACTCCAGTTTTTGGAGACCATCCTCGTCCGTCTTCGTGTCAAAGGGTACAATGATTCATCGATCCGTTTTCTCAGGAAGTTCGATGATATATCTCAAAATCCCTCTATTTTTCCTTAGTACCCCAGATTCATGGTCATTTCTCGAGAATGAGAGCGAATTTTAAAAAATCAACACTCAAATCTGTGGGGATGCCTGTTGGGAAGCTTCAGAACCATTTTCAAGCGAATCCGTTCATCCGTTTCAGATCCTTTACGATTTTACTGACCTAAAGTTTGAATTTTTACAGCATTTCACAAACGTAGAGCCAGTTTTCTCCACTTCATTAGGAATTGATAATATACGCATTAATTTTATTTTAAGGAGGAGCGTTTCAGGATTCGAATGGTTCCGAAATCTTTTATTAATTCCACTGGATGTGCAAGTGGGAAAATAATTATTAAATTCATTCATGCAATTTCCTCTTCATGATGCGCGAGCTCAGGCTGTTACCGCATAGGTTCTCCCTCCCCGTCGCATCGCGTTCTCGCGCACTTCGTTCCCTGTCTTCTCGCGCCTCCCTCCTGCCTACTCCCCTCAAACGAGGAGACGTGAAGCCAGCCACGCTCTACCGTATGCTGGACTTGCTGGCGCTTGTATTCCTTCCCTTTCCCTGTGTATCCGTTCCCTTTCTTTTCCCACCCTCAAGTTGGATTGAGAACGCTATATAATACTGAGTCCAAGTTCCGTGCAGGAGCAGACGACTTCAGCGCTACCTGATTGGCCGTGGACGGAGTGCCTTTGAATTCAAGAAGCAATGCCACGTGCTCCTGTACTCAACAATGGGCCTTGGGGGGCTGCCTCGCTTTTCCCGCCTTCATTTCGAAAACGTTTCGGTTTACGAAATGCTCTGCCCGAACAAGATTTGTAGTATTGATTCTGCCTGATCTACTGGTATACTTTCTTGGAGAGCTTTTTGACCATATTTAAGTGAGATAAACGCATGCAAAGGATGTCTATTTGGGTGAGCATTAGACTAAAATAAAAGCGTACAGCTTTAACATTTATACCACCGGTTTAGGTGGATTCTAACCTACAAATCTTGTCAGAAAGTGATTTTTCGACAAGCTTGTTACTGTCAAGATGTGTGTTGGGGGGGGGGGGGGGCGGGTTCTGACGGAAAGGGAGGTGCATGATAGCGGCATTATCATTTGCATACGTTTATCTTACTTAAATAAGATCAAACAGCCAAAATAAATTATACCATTGGCTAGGGCAGACTCTGGACTACAAGTCTTGTTTGAGCAGAATTTTTCGTAAACCGAAACGTTTTCGAGATAAAGCAGAGAGAAGTTAGGCAGCCGACAAGAATGCTTAGAAAAAATGAAATTATTGATGTGAATTCGAAACGATAAAACACTGGTCATGAACTCAACTCCGCATTGACTTTAGCACCCAAAATAATGTAGATTTTAGTTACAGCCCATTTCTTGCCATCAGAACTTTATTTTAGTGAAGGTCTCTGACGGGATTTAGATCTGCCTTTTACTCTAGTTTTCGCCAATCGTTTCGTAATTCGAAACGCGTCAAACAGCTAAACTCACCTCTGATCAGATCCTGATCTACACTCAGAAAATTCCGAGCGTTTGGGGAGTAAAAAGTGAGCACACCGTGAGCTTTCCGAATTTACCCTCTTATTCCTCACCAAATGCTCCCTCATCGCTCTCGTACAGGCGATGACCTACCTTTGCCTGTACTGAATACAGGCACACGTCAAAGGTGGGTTGAACACCTTGAAGTTCTTCGCCAGGCCCCTAGATGGCGGTAAGGGTCTCGCTTTTCGCACTGTACACAAAAGTTTCCTTCCCTCTATCCCTGGAATCGTCCATCGCAGGATTGTTTAGTACCTTGCCATATCTCGCCTAGTCTCATTATATGAATCAATAAACACGGACACTTCATCATTTGTTATCCACATATTCAAGACATAATCATGGAGTCAAGGCCATAAACAAGTTCATATTCCTATTGAGAACCCTTTTGGAACGCTTTTGGTTTTATCCGCTTAGGAGATCTAGAATATGAAGGAACTTCATTTAATCATATATCTGAATGAAGTGAGGTAATAAGGGACTGATATCTCAGACACTCAACGGAATCTATATGAGGTGGTCCCACCTTTGACGTGTGCCTGTATTCAGTACAGGCAAAGGTAGGTCATCGCCTGTACGAGAGCGAAAGCGACACACATTATTTATGAGAATTTTCTTATTTGCATGACATCTCCATCACTTTCTGATGAGAGCCCTTTTACTCACGGAGGAAGAGAGCAATTTTGATGGAATAAATTCGCGTCTTTCCCAGAGTGAAAGGGGGGTGAAACTGGAGTTAGCTATTTTGCTCTCTTTTTTGAGAAAAATCGCTCCCCATTTTTTAAGAGTGTAGAAGGCCTTCGTTCTCAAAGAAATAATTGTGGTTTCACGTTTTTATTTTAAAATTCGTTTTCGAATCCTTGTATAGCAATTTTAACTTCAAAAGATTTTCAATAAAAGTTTTTATCATACTTCAGGACAACATTTACGGACATTTATAAATTACTGCTTCCTTCATCGTATGATTTATTTTTCTCGCGAACGAAAATAAAAATATTTTTCTCCTAGTTCTTGTTGACAAATGCAAACGTAGTTCAACGCAGCAACTATTGAATAGATTATTCCTTTCCAGAAAACTTTCTCTTGCTCTGCCAATCAATTTTTTCGGGCACATAAGCCTTCTTATACGCTCTGCCAGCTATTCCGCGAAGCAGAAGTAGCATATGCTTGCGTAGGTATTTAAAATTGTATCGGGCGTNAAAGCCTTCTTATACGCTCTGCCAGCTATTCCGCGAAGCAGAAGTAGCATATGCTTGCGTAGGTATTTAAAATTGTATCGGGCGTGAAAGCACACAACCCATGCTGTCCTTCTGCTAGTCATATAGCTAGCTGCAATGAACTTCTTCTGCGGTCCTAACAGCGTTCAGGTTGTTAGGGTCTTCTAATGTGAATGCGTTCATTGCTGTCTGTGCGCAAGCGCTCCAACATCACAAGCTGTTCCTTCCTGTGGGATGGATATTCATTTTATTGAATTATAATGCAACTTCCTGTTACTCCTCAACTTTCAGATGACAATCAGCACCGCCGATGGCTATGAGATGTAAATACGTCATCGGCTCACCAGGCTAAGGTGGCTTTCGGTACAGCCATAGTTATATGAATCTAGAATGTCGAATAGAAAATGAATAGAAATGATGAATTCATTCGCCGTTTCTTTTCATGGTGGTTCACTGTTTCCACTTCCAATAGGCTGACGTGGGATAGTAACAAAAAGTGAAATAAAAGATGAGGAATGCTTATTCATGACAGTTATTTCCTATTCAGTAATTCGAAGGAATGGGAAGAAAGTTACGATTTTTAAAAAATTAGTATTTAGTATTTAGTATGAAACCTTTTCTTTCGTTAGCTTATTCCTTGAGTTCGAGGAGCGGAGACCTCGTCGATGAAAATCATGAGCGTAGCATGGATGAAAAAGTGTGCGGGGAGGGCTCGGAAACGCGATATCATGCATATCTGGGGTCTTTTCCATTTTTATTTACTTCTATTCCTGAGAAGTTGGGGTGGTGGGGGGCCACGTGTCCCCTCTCCCCTGGTTCTCCCGACGATACGCCGCTGAGGAAAATAGAAAGAAAAGCGGCGGTATAAACTTGAGTCAGCAGCTGGCCCGACGCGGGAAAATGCGGGGCCCCCTGCGGCAAAGACATTGGGTCGTCTCTGGGTTCCGAAGACTTGCCCCTCACTTCATTTTCGATCATTGAAGTTACATTATGAAAAAAATTAAAATCACGACATTTTTATTAAGCAAGGAAAGGAGAGGAATCTGTGCAGGTTGTCCAAAGGTTTAGCGTTCGTATTCTAGGAACTTCTGCCCTTTTTTTTTGCTCATCGATCACTTTCTTGTGATTCAATGACCTGCCGATCTCCCTCTCGATAGAGAGAATGGCTTGTCCTGTCCGGCGTTCTTGTGACATGCTTGATAAGTTATAAATGGTTTCATTTTGGAGAAGCTTCTTTCTGCAGTTGCAACTCTCACTGTAGCTGTGAGTAGCATTCCAAGAACAATGGACAAGTTAGGCTACACGAGCTTGACTACTCTTGTGAGTGAATCTCGGAGTTCCAAGAGCATCAAGTGGCTCTGGTCGAAGCGTAGCCAGACTGCGAAGCTCGTCGACAAGGTCGTTCATCTATTGAGGTTAATCTTAGCAAAACGTGTCTAAACATTGCACGGGTACCATCGATGATTAAGATTGTCACCCGTTCATAAATTGTATTGATAGTACATATTTCAGACGCTTAGTAGATACTGCAAACTGGTCTTAATATGTACACTGTTTTGTCCATATTATAAACTTATTGAGATATTTTAATTAATAACACTTAATAGGAGCTAAAACGGCTCTTATCCGTAAGTCAAAAGCACCACTCTCATTGTATCGATTGGCGTCTTGGCTCTGGGTATTTGTGGCATAGCCGCATAAACAAGTACCTCGTACTTCGAATATTTTTGGTATATTTCTATGCGTCCACTTTTTGTTTAATTCAAATGTGGTCTATCAATAACTCGGTAATGAATATACAAGACATTTCAGGACATGATCAAGGGAGAAGAGCGAGGGAAAGGGATGAAAATGAGATAGACTCTTCTACGCGGACGTCTTTCCCACCTCGAGTGCCTGCAAGCGAGAGGATTTCACGCAGAAAGGATGGAGAAATTTAAATTTAAATCTTAATCTAAAATATACTTTCTATGCATTTGGTGGCCGATTTCGCCCAGCTCAGCCTTCTCGCCTGTCCAGAGTAGGAAGATCTAGGAATATTCTCTCATTCAGAGCTTGGATCTCATTCGGAATAACTA